>JAQJVL010000500.1:0-98352 GCA_035578905.1 Stictocephala bisonia | reverse complement strand
TAGCAAACTTATTTTTATTTTCATTTATCCAAATATTTGTGATGTCAATAATCATTGAGTCCGTGAAAAATAATTCCCAAACATTGACAGGAGTTCTAGCACCTTTTGCTTTGTGTATAACACAACCCATACGCATACGCAAAATGTTTCTATTAGGTGTTCGTACATTAGGTGTTTTTAGTGGGTGTACATTCCATAATCTATCCCTAAGTCAAAGTCAAAGTCAAACATTCTTTATTCATTGTTTACAATTACAATTATTGTAATGAATTGTGTCAAGTATTAGAACAAAAAAGTACAATAAAACTCATTAGTCTACTTCAAGTCAAACTCAAACTTTAAAGTGATTACTTCTTAAAGTCAGCTAGCAATACACAGTTGACATGGTGGTTCTAATTAATAAACATACATATAACATATATACATATATATACACATATATACATACATCATACATACATAAAACTATTTCTTGTCATAAACATCTTTAAATTCAAAAAATAGCCCTACTACGGCTCATATAGGCTAGGTTTCCATTGCTTCTACAAACAATACTTTCATTTTTTCGTACTTGTAATGGAAGATTTTCTATATCATCAAAGTCACTTGTATTAGTAAATATTACAGTACCTGGTGTATTTGAGTCATTTTCCTCTCGTTCTGCAATTTCTTCATTCGGGGGATGTAAATCTTCATCATCTTCATCGTCAAAGGCAGGCTCATCTGCATCCTCATCAGGAAATAACTCTCTAACAAATGCACCACGTTGTATCTCTTCACGTACTTCTCTTTCTTCCCTTTCCACACTCAATAACAGTCTTGATAATCTCTCTTCTTCACTCTCCATAATCAATAATTAAATATAACTCCACATATATATATATATATATAAAGCAACGACAATAAAAGTAAAAGAAACTAAATACGGAATGAATATACAAATTTACTAGTAATAACAGTCCAAGACATATGAAGGCGCTCATGGAAGATGACTCCAGGAACGAATATCACAACGAGGCGCTCAAGGAAGCTACCTCCAGTCACTTAGAAAAGTGTTGACAAAACTGGAGAAAGTGAGAGTTGAACAACGGGGATAAACGAAAAAGGTTCTAGGAAGGAGGCTCGTGAGGTACGGCTGAAATAATGGCTGCAGACACCAGAAAACTAGTGTTTACATTCCGTTTTGTTGTAACACGGAGGTAACAAACAAGATACAAACTGTTTTGTGAAATAGGTCAAGAATGGGCTGTATTTTCACAAGTGGTAGTTTTTATATGGAAATTATGTTTGTTACAGAAAAAAAAATAAACAAATTTGTTAACTTTTAAATGTTTTTAACATATTTATGTTATGTTTTAGATTTTTTAATATTAAAAAATTATGAATGGATTTTACACCAAACTTGAGTCTATAACCAGTTTTTCTCTTAAATTCTTTCTTACATTCAACACACTTTTACAGTACATTGTGTATTATTGCTACATATACTCATTGTTATAACCATTTAAAATTAACCTCCATATGAAATTACTAGCACCCCTATTGCGGCTTCGCCCGCAAATGTTCAAGTTGTATTCAAATTGTATGAAATTCGCAATTTTTTAATTCAAATTATAGGTATTTGTAAACATAAAATCATTTTAGTTTATGAACTTAGGCTAAAAATGTTGTAAGAAGCAGAAGATATGCCTATTTTATTTTGCATTTTTTCATCTCTACTAAAAGCGTAAATTATAATAATTGTTAATATTATGTGATAATATGTTTTTTCACATTGATGTATTATAGTTTAATTACCTTCAGTCTGCCAGTGATCCTGTAAATCCTCTTGGATTGCGTTTCACTTTTTATGCCATCATCAGATTCTTAATAAACTTGAAAAAATTTTAATTTATTCTTAATGGTCTTTTGAATTTAAAAAAAAACACACTGGATATCAAATATATTTATTGAAGAATCTGATGATGGCATAAAAGCAGAAATGCATAATCCAAAAGGATTTACAGGAACAAACTGCCAGATTGAAGGTAATTAACCTATAATACATTAATCAGAAGTGAATTAGAAAAACAACACCGAAATGAAAATTTTCTCATTGATTTAAAAAAACATTATTACTTTTTATTTCAAGTTATAAATTTGCAACACAACAATTTACTATCATATTATGCATGCACATTTAAGAATTTTAAGCATATCTTACCGAAAAACTTCTTTATAAACTACGTTATTTGTCTTTCCTTTTGGTGTTAAAGTAACTAAAATTGATGTATTGCTTACTCTAGAACAGGCTACGTAAAATTGTCCGTGGGAATAGCACACTTCTCTCAAATCTATGCCTGCAAATTTTAAAGACTGTCCTTGAGTCTTATTAACAGTAATCGCAAAACATAAATTAATAGGGAACTGTACTCTTTGGATTGGAATGGATAGTCTTTAGGAACTAATTTTATGAATAAATACAGATTCTCCTCTAGTACTGCTAGTAGTAATAGTTGTTCAGATTTCAATAACATTTTTATGGAGAGTAGTTACTCGTAAACGTGTACCATTGCATAATTTTGGTGGGAAAAGGTTTCTGAGAAGCATGACGAGTGTTCCAATTTTTAAAGTGAGTCTATGAGAAATGCAGGTGGGTCTATGTATGCAGAAATTCAGTTAGAAATTGTACAGTATCATCTACTTGTACAATTGAATATATCGATAGGTATTCAACTTTTATTTCTTGAAAAGAGTTTAGTAAAATAATATTAATTTCTATAGCTGTCTCATTTTTTGGAGTCAATATTGCTTTTTCACAAAGTCACTCAGTTGATTTATGCTTAATTTAGTATATATTCTGTCTAATAGAGTAATTACCACGTTTCCTAGTTCTGAGGGCAAATTGATCTTTCCTCCAGATTCGGAATATTTACCATCACCTATTCTCAAAAGTATATCAGAAAAGTTTCCAGAAGTTTCATCAGCTCTAAGATGAACTCTAGTATCTTTTGTAAGAGAGAATTTTATTGTAACAGACATATTAAAATCAGTCATAATAGAGCTTGACAGAGAATCTTGAGGAATTGTAGGATGGATGTAGAATGAACAGGATGGTTGACAGTTCAAAGGATCAGAGGAGCTTCTGGGTGGAGATGTTCTCATTGCTGAAGATGTTGATGTCACAGCAAGTAAGACGTCGAAATGGCCTTCAAATTGTTTCCCCTGAACCGGAGACGTCGTTTATTCCTTTCATTTATCTCCATACCTGGCCAGAAGTTTGCCATCACAACATATTTCAAACTTGAAGGGGGATATGTCTCCTGCTGCCTTGAGCTTACAAGAAGAACCGTAAGTCTCACATTTGGACTTTTCGGATATCTATTGTATCTTATTGGAGTATTGTTGGCCTACCAGGTTCATAGTGAACTGTTTGAACTTCTGCTAGTTGTTGGACATGTGATTTACGATAGCTACCCGTACCTCAGACACTTGAGACGCTAAACCGTGTACAATATAAGACAGGGAGTAAAATAGGCATGCACCATCCCCAAGATCACATGTTGATGAACATCCTCACAATTTACGACTGTATTCACAGCTTCAACTATGTCTTGAAAAAAGGCAAGAAAAAAAATCTGAATCATATAAAAATGAAAATGATAAACCTCTCCAGAGAATTAATATGTACACGATAACTTCACTTACACAAACTTCAGAAAGAATTATTTACGAACAATTTAAATCAAACTAATTTGTCAACAAATAAAAAATAATACAGTAATTAATCACATATGTAGCAAATTTGTGTCATGTTTATGTTTTATGTATCAGCTGTTTTAAATAAATTATTAAATTTAATTAATGCCAATGTATTCTTATGGGGAAAAATGGAATTTTGGGGGGCTGTTTCTCTACCCCTCAGAAATGGAATGACAAAAAATCCTTTCTTAGCACACATTAAGACTATAAAACGAAGGTACTGTAAAATCTTCAAGTAGCTATTTTTTACGTTGATTTTTAGATCGGCTCCATGAACGTTTGGGGGGCTGTTTCCATTCCTCAGGGATGGAATTTAGAAAAATCCTTTCTAAGATCATAAAACGAAGGTACTGTAAAAATGTCAAGTAGCTATCTTTTACGGTTTATGCTGTACTTTGATTTTTAGATCAACCTCTATGTATTTCTTATGGAGAGGTGAAAACATTTTACAAAAAAATCATGATTTTTGCACTACTACATTAAAATTTCCCAAAATCCTTTCTTAGCACGCACCTAAACCCTAAAATGAAGGTATTGTCAAAATTTCAAAATCCTACCTATTATGGTTAAGGCTCTGCATTGATTTTGAAATTTTCACTTCTTTTATAAATGTAGATTTACATTTTCATCGAAGGGACGGGTGTCAGGATGTCCTAGAGTTGAGGCACCTCAATTTTTACACTAAATTCATATAAATGATTTGTATCTTTCGGCTTAATATGAATATACAGAAGTAAAGTATGAAACAACTAAGAGTTCATGAAATCAATTTAAGCAGTTTAGTTTAAGTATTACTAGAAACCAAACTTTTATGATGCATAAAATTTAGATTCTATAGATCATGGGCATTTTTCTTGTATTGCAGCTTCCATATTTACTATTCGCTTCAATCAACAACAAGTGATTGAAACAAGACAATATAAATGAAATGTTGAGTTATATGTTTTGATAAAAAAATGGTTCTCTGACTATTTTTAGTTGACCATAGATTCAGATCGAATAGTTCATAGGCCGTAAATTGAATCTATAGTCAGATTATTCTTTGAATCAAAGCAGCAGTCAATTTTTTTGTCAGTTATATATAAGCATATGCACCTTTGGAAGCTCCTGTTTTCAGGAACTATGGAACATTGGCCATGATTATGGTATAATTTTTTATTACTAAATTTCTCTAGTTCATACCTATCCGAGCCTAGAGGCTTTTCGGATTTTACATAACTGAGATCATTGAGACAGTCACATATGTGTGACGAAAGCTTGGTTTTGTAGTACAGAAAGAATTATTATTCATGATTTGTTTATATCACTTATAAACAAGTATATTTTTAATGTTTCTGTTTTTCAGTTGGCATACCTGGCAGAGTATTCACCGGCATCCTATTCCATTCTTGGCTGTAGTAAAACTGAATTGTGGATATTTTAAACATAGTTATTGGACACAAAGACCTAATTATCATCCAAAACTGTTGTTAGCTAAAGGGCAGTTTGTCCAGCCCTTAAGAGGGTATGCGTTGTTGGTTGCTCGTATCGTGAAAGGGGTGCTCAAAGTACGCTACCTACTACTAGGAGGGGCTTTGGGAGGTGGATACACCCTTCAAAAGGTATGTTGGTACTGCCACGTGTGTCTTCTCTGTTAGTCATATAAAATAAACATACCCTTGATATTCGTAGAGTTGAATGTAAATATCTGATTAGTTAGTGATGTGAGACCTTTCTTTTGGTTCACACCATTTCTATATCATGATATTTCTATATCATAAAATAGAAAATGATATCTATTTTATTTATTTGAGAGTTTGGCTCAAATATATTCTATTAGCAATAAAAATGTATTTTCTTTTTGAATAATGTGTTGTACTACAAGTAACGCAATTCCAATTGAATTACGAAAAAAGTAACTTAAAATATAAATGATGTGCGTATATAACCTGACTAGTTTCTCAAATCTGAGAATATTTTAATTTCCGGAATAATGATCTTATTGGTAGATTTGAAGATGCAGTTATCGGTGCATTAATTGTACATGCTTACAGATAAGCATGTAGTTCTAGGTTAATAATTAATCATTATAGCAGTGACATTTTTTATTTTATCATACAAAACAAAATAGATATAAACTTGTAAAAAATGTCAATATAGTAGTTGTTGATGACCTTTTTGTAGTTGTACAGACAAATCATTTCACGCAATATAAAAATATGTGGAGGACATTGTTGATTAACTAACCTTACAAAACTCCTCAAATAAGAAAGGTCCTTCTAAATAAAATATTTATTTAGATAATAATAATATTGTATTATTAATTTCTAAGTATTATTTTATTTAATTAGGCTAAATAATTGTTTTATTAGGCTAAATCTAAAAAAGTTTGACTATTTTAAATCCACTCTAAAAATATGTAGTGTTTAAACCAGCGTAATCATTATAATGTTAAAAAGCTGTTATATGTATTAATAAAAACTCTGTAGGGATAGAAAATCAACGGATCGTTTAGGGCCAGTGAGGGAGAGTCCAGGTTTTTTTACATATATGATATTAGTCCCAGCGTCCAAGGCCCTTAAGCTTTAAAATGATCCTCTAATCAAGCTAACTTATCTTCTTCCTGGTTTAAGGAATTTGATGGAGACCGATTCATTTACAGAATTAAATATATAGATTTTAGAAAAACATTTCAAATTTTAGTTATTGAGCATTAAACAAAATTTGAAATAAACAGGTGTATATCTAAAAATATTGCATGAGATTTATTGCAGATTTAATGGTATTTGTATATTTGTTTTAATGTCACAACTATTAGCACACAAAATTAAATCATTATTTTCAGAAATATGAAGAATGGAAAAATGGATTGCCTGATTTGAAGTGGCTTGAATCAGTACTTCCAGACAATAGCAAATTTAGTGGATTCAAAGATTCAGTAGCAGCACTTAACGAAAAACTAAAACAATTTGAAATAGGTAGGAGTGTAGCAATTATTTTCTGTACTGTACTGTAATTATTTGTCCAATAGAACATACAGTAGGAAACAAAAAATCTATTATTTTTAAATTGTTAGTGTTCATAGGGTAATTTTTTCAAAAATCATTTGAGTAGAAGAACAATACCTTGATGCACATTTTGTTTTTTTTTAAGACATTATGTGCCAAGTCGCCTAAGAACCATGCTCCTGAATTATTGATGTCAGGTAGTATGACCTGATGTTGTAACTTGGTATTATTCTGTTCAACCTCCATCAAGTTCCACGCTCTGCAAACTATCTGATGTAGAACGACAGATCTTGATCAACAGATTATCACTTATTATTTTGATCAAGTTTAAAAATGGATTTATTTATTGACATTGTCAGGCTAATGTAGCTGACTGGGGATTTCCAACATTAAAATTAAATTATATATTTAATAATTTATTACAATGAATTGTTTTAGTAAGCGAAATAAAACAATTAGAAACTAGAAACTGCTCAACAATATCAAAAATTTTTTGTATTATTAAACTATTTAGTTGGGATAGAAAAATTTACTTTTGGTGAAACTGATAACACTTGAAATTCTGTGTCCTTTATTTTTGAAACACATAAATAAGCTTATAGGTTGGGCCTTTATATCAAAAGCTGAGTATAATTTTGTTAATTTTACGATTTTTATCTCCCATATATTTTTTTGTGATTGATCTTGAAACACTATTCAGTGGTTTATCGGGGCTCTAGCTACAGAATGTACAATTGTGGATAATGTTTTTAGCCAGTTTACATCACATCTCCTGTACATTTTCCTGTAATATTACTAGCAAATTTGGTTGTTGGCGATAGATTATTAGCATTAGTGTTAAGATATGCTAGAAATTTGTATTTTGTCTATAAACTAACACAGTATTTCAGAAGGTAACAAACGTGATAAAGAACTTAATCCTAGAACACACATGTATTTATTTATTTATTCATAAGACACCGATCGTCAAGATATGGGCAAATATGGATTTCGATTGAGTGTGATGAGTGTAGATGAGCGAATTTAGTCATTGTTACAAACTAAGGCTGACTATTCCTTAGAAAGTGTCATTAATTAATAGCCCAATGACAAAAAAAATTACATGAGCACATATGTAAAACCTGAAATAAGCCTTGAAACACAAATCTGGGGTTAACCTGCGTACTTAAAACTAAGATGACCTAGACTCATTTAATAAAGTTCTGTCTCTGAAATGTGCAAAACAATACTATGTACAAACATTATATACAATGTGTTCTTACCTCCTCATCCCCTCCTCATACTTTGTCAAGCTGCAGGGGACAAAGTACCTTACGACACAGCTCATTAGCCACAAAAACAACCACTGCAATTCGTCAACATTGACTGTAAACATCATTTGACTGGTTTTGCTACCAAACAATATTAGTATTTCATGATTTACCAAATAAATTTAATATTTTTTTTTTATGAAATTAAATTTGTTTGAAGTTTTACGGTATTCATTTGCATAGACGTAAACTTACTTACTAAGGCAAGTTGTTTGAGAAGAAACTGTAGTCTTAATCCTCACCAAATAAACATATTTATCATTTCCCTTTACTATACATTGACATTCATCTCTGATAAACCCTTTCCTCATTTATGTCCAAGCTAATTTTTGTCCTCTATATCTTTACATATTTCCTCAACATTGTTTTGTAGTCACACTGTCCTCACACCTAACACCAATGGGAAGAATATAACTAGTTTTGTAGTCACACTGTCCTCACACCTAACACCAATGTGAAGAATATAACTAGTTTTGTAGTCACACTGTCCTCACACCTAACACCAATGGGAAGAATATAACTAGTTTTGTAGTCACACTGTCCTCACACCTAACACCAATGGGAAGAATATAACTAGTTTTGTAGTCACACTGTCCTCACACCTAACACCAATGGGAAGAATATAACTAGTTTCTTAGTCAGCATATTTATGTATTGGTAAAAATATAATAGAAGTTAATATCACTCAGCACAAATGTATTATATTATGTATAAATATAATGGTGATCGATTTCACTAAAGAATCAGAGTGAATCCCTCTGGTCTGAGAAAAGTAAACGTTGTTTACCGAAATTGGTCACCATATTATTAAGTGGTGGCGTGGTGGCTCAGTGGCTAAGGCTTCGGACTGCGGAGGGGATTCAAGGTTCGAATCCCCACTGAGCCAACTGTCGGTACTTAACTTGTTGAATAAAATTAACGTACAGGCCTGCAGGCCCATTTTAACTGGCGCGTGAAGTTAAAAAAAATTATACTTAAATTGTAATAAATTTGTGTTTTGTGATGTTTAATTGCATCACAAGATATAACTGTATCATAAATCTTCAATTCAGAACCACACAACTTCCCTTCTGTTTGCTTAAATTTTATTTCTAAGGTGCAAATAAAATGTAACCCGCCCCTGAATATTTTTACGTTTTCTTATTAGTGTAAATATTTGTAAATATTGAGTTGAATAAAAATTGTCATTCTATCTTCAAAGATTTTTTTATCTAATTTATTGCTGTTCTGTTATACAGGGTGTCCCATAAGTAAAGTGCCAAACTCTGGGAAAAGGTTATATGGGTCAAAATAAAGAGAAAAAGAAGAATAATTTTTTTTCCAAAAACGCTTTGTTTACCAGATATCCGCCATTTTGAATTTTTTACAAAATAATTTTTATCTTTAAATTTTTCCATCCGATCTTTATAAAACTCGGTAAGTATGTTAAAATAACAGAGACCTACTGTAGAAAAAAAATTCAACTTTGTCCAATTTAAAATTTCAAAATGGCGGCCATTTTAGACTTTTAAGCCAAAATGGCGGAAAAACAGTAAAGAATACAAAAATTCACTATGAACAATTGTTTTTAGACAATTTTATTTCTAATCTGTCAACACCAAAAACATGACAATCGGACAAAAAATAACCGAGATACATTGAAATGTGTGTTAAGAGGTAGCAACAAATCCATTTGTTGTAAATAGCCCCAATCAGCTGATCAGCTGATTAAAATAAACTGTTGAAAAAACATGTGGTTGTTGAGTTGTATTGTTGCATTGTTGTTATCATTGTTTTGTTTACTTCAAACGTCATTAATGTGATCAGATTAGGTTGAAATTCTGTTTGTTCAAATGCCGAACCATAGTTATTCTAATCTTGAGCTAACTGATATTAATTTTATTTATGGCTTAGCTAATGGGAATTCGTGTAAGGCATGCCGCCTTTACGCAGAAAGGTTTCCCAACCGACGAATTCCATGTAGGAAAGTGTTTGTAAATGTGCACAGGAATTTGAGGGAACGAGGAACACTAAAATTTACTGAGAAGACTGGACGGGCTGTTTCTGTACAGACATTAAATAATCAAGAAATAGTTTTGACGGCCGTGGAAGAAGACCCAATTACTAGTGTTAGAAGAATATTGCTTGAACATGGTATTACGAAAAGTTCAGTGTGGCGGATTCTACATAATGAGCAGTTGTAGCCTTACCATATCCAAAGGGTGCAATGCCTAACTGATAGGGACTTTCCACCCCGTATTAACATATTTCAATGGTTCTTGCAACAGATCGCATTACTTCCTCTGTTTCTCTCCAACATTTTATTTACCGATGAGGCTGGGTTCTCTAGAGAAGGTATTTTTAATTATCATAATAATCACTCCTGGGCCGATGAAAACCCTCATGAAATATCACAAAGAAGGCATCAAGTGCGCTTTTCTCTCAATGTTTGGATAGGCATTGTTGGGGACAATCTCATAGGGCCATTGTTTTTACCCAACCGACTTAATGGTGTGTCTTACTTAAATTTTTTAACACAAGATCTTCCCGAACTGCTAGAAAACTTACCCCTTTATTTGAGAAACAATATGTGGTTTATGCAAGACGGTGCACCACCACACTTTTCATTGGATGTAAGGCGACATTTAAATCAAGTGTTTGGAAACAAATGGATAGGGCGGGGGGGGGGGCCCATCCCATGGCCTGCCAGGTCTCCTGACATTAATCCCCAGGATTTTTTTGTATGGGGCTATTTAAAATCTTTTGTGTACCATACCCCTGTTGACAATATTGAGGATTTAAGGGAACGAATTGTAGCAGGTTGCGAGGTGATAAGACAAAAGCCTGGGGTATTTGAAAGAATGAGGGTGTCTATGACAAAGAGGTTGAATTGTGTCATAGAAATGAATGGAGGACACATGGAACATTTGTTGTAATTGATAAATTTTAAAAAGCTATCTTGTGTTAAGATTTTATTTTGTGTTTAATTAGTTTTCTCATTTTTTTAATACCATGATTTGTTGTCACTCAATAAATGGTTTCAATGTATCTCGGTTATTTTATGTCCGATTGTCATGTTTTTGGTGTTGACAGTTTAGAAATAAAATTGTTCATAGTGAATTTTTGTATTCTTTACTGTTTTTCCGCCATTTTGGCTTAAAAGTTTAAAATGGCCACCATTTTGAAATTTTAAATTGGACAAAGTTGAATTTTTTTTCTACAGTAGGTCTCTGTTATTTTAACATACTTACCGAGTTTTATAAAGATCGGTTGGAAAAATTTAAAGATAAAAATTATTTTGTAAAAAATTCAAAATGGCGGATATCTGGTAAACAAAGGGTTTTTGGAAAAAAAATTATTCTTATTTTTCTCTTTATTTTGACCCATATAACCTTTTCCCAGAGTTTGGCACTTTACTTATGGGACACCCTGTATAGTATGAATTTAATAACATAACATTTGTCAACTTTGTTCAGTTTAAATATCAAATACCCAACTAAGCTGTATTAAATTACTCATTTACCTTCATATGTTGCAGTTCTCTCTAACTTTCTGATGTATTTTATTTTTTACCAACATAAGGAATTGCAAGTGGATTACTTAATTGCAGAGCCAATGGCTGAGCAGTCTTAGGCACCAGGTCTTAGTATCTGAGTTAGAGATAGCGCTGGTTCGAAACTTGGCCTTAACTGTTAGTTTTTTTCAGTAATATTCACCTTGTACTGTACCGGTTCGTCCCCTTACTCTGGCTTATACATTCTTCACACAGATCAGAGGTCTATGAGGAATGGATAGAAGAAGGTTGAAAAGGAGATCGGCCTCTGTTTAGAAAAATTACTGCTAACATTTTAATAATAACAGAATTACACCGCAATATGCTGTGAAGTATTAAAAATAAACTGTTTATCTTTACAGTTGTAATTACTTCCTTGTGTTAACTGTAATACAATAAATTCACTGTTAAGCTATATTTCATAACTGTTTTTCTAGATCCTAGATTAAAATCCATTGGGGAGTCCCAATTTGGCTCGATGAAAGAATGGTTTGATAAGCGTCTGGAAGAGGCCTATATTGCGGCTGAAGAGCGGGATGCCGAGTCAAGTAAGTAGATCACTCACCAAATATCACTAACTTTGTTCGCTAAACATTGAAATTCACAATTGGCTCTGATTGCTCACAGCATATTCTACTACTCCTTCAAATATTTAATCTAGGTATACGTAAATATCGTAGCATGAATTGATCAGTTATTAATGAACTTAGATCGTTGTGTGTAGTGAAGGTTGTACAGATGAATTACTGATGCATGTTAGTACAGAGGGAGTAAGGTTGTTTAAGCACCAATAGATATATGTGAATGCAGATGGATGCAACGACAATGATAATGTACTTAACACGTTAGTGTTGAGATTGTAGGTGATAGGTTCTATGCTCCGTCTTCTTAATACTTTTAGGCGTCCGCTCAATAGTTGTGATCAATATGAGCGGACACTACTAGAGGAGTCTGGTGTGTCCATGTTCGATGGTAGTCAGGTTACAGATGTTGTGTAGGGAAGATAACTGAGTGTCAGGCTTGCCAGTTAGCTGAAAATCATACCAGTACTACGTGGTTTGGATTCCATGTAAATCTGTAAGTTCTTTAGTAGTCCTGGCTAATAGACTATTAATAAACAACTCTTTCTGAGGAACAGTCAACCTTAGTTAGTAACAATTTCTTGGTTGTTGTTGGTAACTTAGTTGGTAGATTTCGGGCAAGCTGGTGATCAAGTGGTCTAAGGCGATAGGACTTTGAGCTTGGGTTAGAGATAGCACAGGTTAGAATGCAGTCTAGACTGGAAGATTTATCAGTAATATTCACCTTCTGCTGTACTGGTTCACCCCCTTACTCTGTCTGTCTGTCTGAATAAGTTCCTCGCACAGATAAATAGTCTATGAGGAATGGGCAGAGTAAGATTGAGAAGATCGGCCTCTCCTTAAAAAAAAAGACTCCACTTGTCCATCTTCACCCATCACCTCATATTTGTCTTTATTTCTACGATTGGCTTCTTACTAATGAATAATGAACACAATCACTGCTGATGGAAAAAGACATGTGGTCAATAATGCAGTGACAAAAATTTTATTTTCATTCAAGTAGTAAAAATGTATTATATCGTATCTTGATGCATGTTTAATTGTTGTTTGAGTGTTGTCTTAGAAGAACACATATAAAACTATTCAATCATAGCATGTTTTTACCTATCAGGTATTTTATCCTTACCTACTCTGAACTCTACTGCTAATTTATTTGCATTTTTCCGTTTTGTACCGGTTACCATTTTTTCAAAAACTCAATCAAAATAATTACAGTAAACTACAATATGCAATAAGAAGAACACAGCAAAAGGTAACTGTACAGGACTGTTACAGTAGATATTTATTTAGTTGCAAGGAGCTCAAGGCACAAAACGACAATATAACAGTGCATGATATATAGATAATATTTGGAGATTTCCAATAACAGCGTAATGTCCACACTCTGGTAACATATAGTTGTTGAGAAAAAAGACAAGTGGTTGAAGGTAGAAGAGGTTAGAAGACTGTGACTCAACGTAATAGAATGCAAGCGCTTACACCAAGTCTAAGTAATCGGTGTTAGTGATGTAACAAATTATCAGTTCAGACTCGGCGAGTATGAATAAATGAATTTATTTCCACTTTCAAATACAAATTAAAATAAACATACATTGCTTGGAAATATTTCACCATCAAGTCCAGTAGTGATGGCTACGGTTCACCTATCTTGACTTATCAAACAGTCGTACTGATCATTTACTGATAGGCGTGGCCCACTGCTGCATTCTGGTAAACCTTACTCAATTTCCGGATACACAAATCTTATTTTCACACCTAAACTAATACAATTTAAATTCACTTAAAACTAGTCCAAATTCACTTTATACATATTTACACTAATTATTTTTATCTCTACAAACAATACATTTTTAATTCAGAACTTCAAACATATATTCAACATGTTCTTGATCAAATAGCCACCCTTTTAATTTAATCAAAAAATGTTTTTCTTTTAATATTTTCTTTATTTCAAGTGGTAAAAAATTAAACAATTTTGGTGCCAGAAAGAGTTATGAAACCCTAAATAATGATACAGTTACTTTTGGTCTTTTTAAAATACCTCTAACTAAATTACGAGTATTGTACCATGCATCTTGTAAGTCCTCATTCCTATTCTATCCACTTATAATATAAAACATTCTTGAAACTTTAAAAATATATAAATGTCGAATTGGAAGGATATTTAAAAATCTATATAAAGGAAATGACGATTCGCGTCTTTGTTTAAACAGCAATATACGGACAAAATGGTTTTGAGTTTTCCTTATTTTATATATATATATGTTTTAAATGTTCCTCCCCAACAGTGTAATCCATATTGTAGCCTTGATTGTATTAGAGCACAGTATAGTGATCTCAATAAGTCCGAATCGCATAAGTGTCTGAAGAAGTAAAAAAGTTTAATATTCATTCTACATTTGGTAATGAGTTGCGTAATATGTTACTTCCAGTTTAATCTTTCATCAATAACAATTCCAAAATATTTAAATGTTTGTACCTTTTCACATGTGTTTTTATTAATGCATCCTGTTTTATGAAATTGGAAGACAAAACTGTTAAAACCAAAGTTTATAAATTTAGTTTTAGATACGTTTACTGTCATGTGGTTTGCAATGCACCAGTTATTAAGAATAGTCAGATCTTGCATCATTTGTCTCCAAATCTCCTCTTTATCTTTATGTTTATAAGTAAATGCTACATCATCTGCGAATGCTGTTACGGTTCAATTAAAAGGTTTATCTAAGAGATCATTTATATAAATCAAGAATAAGTTTGCAGATAATACTGTTCCTTGTGGTACTCCCATTTTAATTAATTCTGGCTTGCTATACATGTTTCTTAACCTAACTATTTGATATCTCTGATAAATAGCTCCTAAACCAATTCAGTGCATTTCCTCTTATACCAATTCTTTCTATTTTGTCTAGTAGAATGCGATGATCTACCATGTCGAATGCTTTCCTAAAGTCAATAAGTAATGCCGATGCTTTCATTTTGTCATTCAATGATCTATATAGATCTTCTACAAAGCCAGACAGTGCACTTTCTGTTGATTTTCCTTAAATGAAACCGAATTGATTGGGGCTGAATAACAAACTTTTAGTAAGATAATCTATGAGTCTTTTTTCATTGCTTTTTCAAGTACCTTCACAAGTGCTGGTAATAGGCTTATCGGCCTCAGATCGTCTATTTTTTCTGAGCTTTTTTTCTTCTGAATAGGAACAATTATACTTTTCTTAAAGCGATTCGGAAATAGTCCTGTTTGAAAACTTAAATTAAATATATATTCTAACACATTGGAAATAGCTGGCGCAGACTTTTTAATTAGTAGTACAGTTAAATTATCTATTCCATTTGATCTTTTATTCTTTAGTGTATTTATAGTCTGCTCTACTTCTTGCGATGTAACTGGTGAAATGAAAAAAGATTTCTGTAATCTAAGAAAGTTATTGGAGTCAACAGTATTATAAGAGGTCGTATTTAGTTCAATATTTACAAAGTAGTTGTAATGTCCTGAATGTTATCAACGACTCTACCGTTATCAAGTATTACTTTACTCAGAGTGCTTTTATCTTTATTTCCAATAAGCTCATTGATAAGTTTCCACTGGCCAGAAACATCTCCATTACAATCTCTAAACTTATTTCTATAATAACTCTGCTTGGCTAGATCAATTTCTTTTTGTAATCTCTTACTGTAGTTAATCAAAATATTCTCTAAGATTTAAATTACATGGATTTCGTCCCATATTTTTAAATATCTTATTTCTAACGTTTAACTTTTTTAATGCATGTAATGATATCCACGGGTTTTCGTTTTTGCTTTTTTTAGCTTAGCATCTAGTTCCTGAGTGGATGAATTATTTTCCATGGATTTACTAATAATATCATGAAAAATATCTAAACATGTATTTACATCATTATTTTCATATATTAAACTCCAATCTGTTTCCCTTAGCTTCTCTGCGACTTGATCATAATCAACATAAGTGACAATTTTATTTCCTATTTCATTTCCTTCTCCTTTCTTATCATAATTAAATGCCAGTCCAATCAAAATGAAATCAGATAAACCTACGTCAAATATTGCTGCTGAAACAGAGTTAATATTTTTTATCGCAAAAAGACATGATCAATGCACTATTTTGAATTGTATCCGATTCTGGTAGTTTGATTGATTATAAGAATAAAACTCAAACTGCTCATTAAGTCTAAATAACTGTCAACTTCGGTCAAGTTAATGTTTATCTTAATTTTAATTTCTCCAATTATAAACGCATAATGTTTTATATTATTTAGTAGATTTTTTAATTCTGTTAAATAACTTCTAGTGTTAAACTCCTGGAGAGACTGATCAGCCTCATGTCTTTTCTATTAAAGACATTGGAGAGGCTGGTCGATAGGCATATGAGGGACGGGGTATTGAGAGATAACTCGCTCCATACAAATCAACACGCATACATGGCTGGGAGATCTGCTGAGTCGGCTCTTCACAGACTCGTCACGAGTGTTTAGGAGACGATTCGGCAGAAGGAGCTAGCCATGGGTGTTTTAACGGACATAGAGGGTGTTCAACAATGTCTCCCTGCAGTCTATGATTGCTGTTGTCGTTAGAACAGGCGTCAAGGGCATTATTGCCAGATGGATTGAAGCATACCTATGCAGCAGATTGGTTATGGCAACACTGAACGAAGCGTCGGTTCAGGTTGTAGTCGGAAGCGGCTGCCCCCAAGGGGGTGTCCTTTCCCCTCTCCTGTGGTCCCTGGTGGTTGATGACCTACTAAGGGCGCTGAACGGGATGGGGGTATATGCTCAGGCATACGCGGATGATGTGTGTATACTGGGCGTTGGTAAGTTTGCCAGCACGGTGTCGAACATCGTCCAGGCTGCCTTGAGATATCTAGAATGGTGGTGTAGGGATAAGGGGTTCTCTGTTAATCCTAACAAGACAGAACTTGTACTTTTCACTAGGAAGAAGAGGCTGGATGGCCTATACATGCCCACTATGGGAAATATGGAGCTAAGAGTTACAGGGTCGGTTAAGTATCTGGGGGTTATCCTGGATGCTAAACTGAACTGGCTCAAGCACCTTCAGGAGAAAGCCAGGAAGTTCAGAATGGCTTTTTGGGCTTGTCGGAGGGCCATTGGGACAACGTGGTGTCTTAAACCAAAGATGGTTTACGGGCTATACATGAGTGTACTTCGGCCCTCCTTATGTTATGCGGCAGTTGTCTGGTGGCCAGCCATGGCACAGAACAGTGCAAGGCTAACATTAGATAGATGTCAGAGAATGGCGTGCCTGGGAATTACAGGCGCAATTAGAACAACCCCATTGGCGGCGATGGAGGTCCTCACTGGGCTCCGCCCAATGGACCTGTTTGTAAAAGGGGAAGCTTGTAAAGCGGCCTTTAGAATAAGGACGACTGGTGGCTGGTTGCCTGGCCAACCAGGACTCCATGGGGAAGTACTATCTAGGGACATTGGTCTGGACCCGTTGCTTTCGATGGGAACAGACTCAATGACACCTAGGTACAGAATTGACAGGCAGGTCAGGGCCTTCCTTCCAAGTAGAGATAAGTAGATAGGGAGTACCGAGCCTGCACAAGTCAAAGGAAGCGTCTGGTAGACAGACGGCTCACTTACAGAAGAAGGCGCGGTTGCTGGGAGGGGGGCACGGAAACTTCTGTCTGTACCTCTGGGGGCCCATGCTACCGTCTTCCAGGCGGAGGTGATGGCTATCATGACAGCCACACGAGAAGAAAAACGTCTAGGTGGCTTCAGAGGATTAGTTTCAATCTGCTCGGACAGTCAGGTGGTGATAAAGGCGATCATGGCACCACATACCAGCTCTAAGTTGGTATGGGAGTGCCAGGGGATCATGGAGACTCTTTGCCAGCGTAAACCGGTGAGACTCATATGGGTCCCTGGGCATGCTGGTATTGATAGAAATTGGAGAGCCGATGCACTGGCTAGGAGAGGGGCAAAGTGCCCTCTGCTGGGGCCGGAGCCGGCTCTTGGTATTCCTTTTCAAAAGGTAAAAAGAAGAATTGACAGGTTGACCTCTGAGGAACACGATGGCAGATGGAGGACTGAGTCCGGGCTCAGGCAGTCTCGTGCACTTATCCAAGGACCGGATCGCAGGTACAGCAGAGATCTGCTGAGCTGTAACCGGGCCAAGGTGAGGGCGGTTACGGGAATGCTGACCGGACATAATCTTCTTCACAGACATATGAAGATAATGGGCCTAACAGAAGACTCCACATGTAGGCTTTGTGAGGAGGATGAGGAGAGCTCCATACACATCCTTTGTCATTGTGGAGCTCTCTCATCTCTTAGGCATAGAACTCTGGGTGCCGCTTTTCTGGAACCAGAGGATATTAGGAGGGCTACACTCGGGAAGATCATGTCCTTCATAAGGGGGACTGGTCTCTTATGACACTGTCGTCAGGCTCGGGGTGCAAAGAGCCATGGAGTCTAGGCGCGGTGGGCTTGGTGACAGGACCACAACCCGGTGTATCTAATCTAATCTAAACTCCTGGAGTCTATAAATTGCCATAATATTAAAATAAAAATCACCACCCTTTACTTCTAAAACCAAACAATCTGCTGTATTCATTATACAATCATTCACCTTAACACCCGCCCACCAATACACGTACACGTACAGTGGTATTGACCCACCCACTCACCCATACACGTACAGTGGTATTGACCCACCTGCCCACCCAAACACGTACAGTGGTATAACACTAATACTAGAATCTATAATTATATACAATATCTCCTCCAGACGTATATCTGTCATTAAACCTGCTGTAAATGTTGTAATCTGGTAACTTATATAATCCTACTTCTTCTGTATTAATCCAAAACTCAGAACAATAATTGTTATTTTATCTTTAATAGAATTTACCATTGCATCAAACATACAAAATTTATTTCGAATACTTCTAATATTAGCGTATAAAAAACTTACATTCCATTGTCAGTATTAAATAATTGGCCAATTAGTTTCTTTATTCTTTCTAACATATATTAATCAATTATGTATTATAGTTTTAATCCATAATAAAATATTTCATAATGTACTGGTTTGCAAATTAATAGTAATTATTTAGAACTTTACATTGTTACTTATGACTAACATATTACTCCAGTTTGGCCAAGCCATCGGGACTGTCAATCCTGACACATTTCTGTCCATCTGACTTCCTCACGTACACTTTCCCTTCCCTACACCACACATACTTCCATCCTATTACTTTACACTTATCCTTGGTGCATGAGAGAAGTACCTTGGTCTCGGGAGTCAGGTGCTCGCCTATGAATACTCTGCGTTTGGGGAAGTTCTTGTTCACGCTGTCCGCAGTGAGGTCCCTCCGTTCCTTGGCCTTGGTTATCCACTGGTCTCTAACCATTCTAGTACTGAACTGTACTATCAAAGAGGGTGCTCTTCCAGCCTGTGACGGTACTCTGTGTGCTGCTGCTACAACCTCTCTGCGCAGGGTAACTCCGATGGCCTTGCCGACGTCCTCTACCACGGTGATAACATCTTCGCTGTTGGTTGGGGGGATGTCAGATATTTCAATATTGTTCTTCCTCGAGTATTGTTCTATATTTTTCATTCTCATTTGCAATACCTCTTGGGTAAGTTCGGTGTTCTTCTGCCTCAGATCTTTTACTTCTTGCTTCATTTCCGTATAGTTTTTTTTAGCTTCCTCCAGGAGTTTTTTGTCTCGTCAATCTTATCTGAGAAGAAGTTCAGTGAATCCTTGAATTCACTAAATTGTTGATTGTATGTTTTTAACTCCTTAAATATTTCTGATTTAAATTCATTCATCATACTGATATTGTTCCTTTGTTAGTGTTCTACCTGGAGTTGATTTGCTGCTACTTAGAGATAAAGTGCTCTTTTTCATATCCGCCTTGCAGCTCGCACAGAGAAAGTCCTTTGACGCCCTGGTAATCATGTCACCTGGGGTACACTCCATATGGAAGTACGAGCCACACATTTTATGGATTCAGAATTAACTTCACACGGTTTACCACAAATGCCGCAGTCACCAGCCATAATAAATAATATATAAACAATTATAGCACACAATGTAATACAAACTTATTCAAAACTGAAACAAGCACGTGCACACGTGACCTTGAGTGAGTGTAGAGCACACGCTACACTTCTGTCCAACTCGAGCGACTGATAACGACTGACTGCTAAGTAATTAAGTATTATTTGTTCTTAATTACTTAGCAGTTTGTTCAGGACAAACACTTCTATTTTTTATAGCACAATTGTATACAGTACTGTAAATGTTAATGTATTAAGCATACAGTATTGTATTAACATCTTAAAAGCTATTTTTTGTTAAACTGAATTTTTGGTAATCTTAACATGGTCTGGTCCCAATTAGTTCAGATTAGTACTTCTATATCATGTACAGGGTGTCCCGAAAGCAAAGTGCTAAACTTCAGGAAATGGTTGTATAAGTCAAAATAAACAGACAATCAACATTATTTTTTTTCCAAAAACACTTAGTTTACCAGATATCCGCCATTTTGTTTGTTTTTCACAAAAGAATTTTTATCTCCGAGTTGGCTCAGCCAATCTTTGTGAAACTTGCTATTTTAGAAAAAAATAATCAATGATCCAATTAAAAACTTCAAAGTGGCAGCCATTTTAAATGGAAATTGTGGGAAAACTGCAAAAAGTACAAAAAAAGCAAAGTTTTGTTAGATAATTTTTTTACCGATCTGTCAGTATCAAAAACGTTAGAATTGAAAAAAAAAAAAACAATAACCCTGGGCACATTGACATATGTGTTGAGAGGCCGCAAAAAAGTAATTTGTTTTTAGCTTTTTGCTGACTCAAAACAAATGACAGTACATCTTCCCATAAATGTTGCTTATCCTCATTTGCATCAAGAAAATAGTTCAGATAGCTAGTGAAAATTTGTGGTTTTATGGCTTTTCTTTAGTTGTTCTCTTCTGTAAGATATTAGTGGACTTATAAGTGTTATGATGTCATATCTCTCCTAATACTAATTTCTGGTCTAGTGTCCTTTAAACCTTGCTTTAAAAGTACTACAAAATTGTTATTTTTAAAATCCCTTTTACTTTGATACATACTACTCACAATTATTTATTACCTGATTTGGATACATGTTTGGCATTAGTTTCATGCTTAAAAGATTGTCTGTAAGATTGTTAGCCTTCTTTTTTATAGCCAAGCCTTTACATTGAATTTTGACTCAGTCTTATTTGCACATGAATAATTTATCATACTTCCAAGAATTAAGTTAATGGATGTGTTTGCCTCTTGTTCAATCGAGCATTATGCACAATTTATCAGTTTTCTGTATTTAGTTCAGTAGAAATGGTAGATTATGTAGTCAAGATTTGTTAAATTTTAGTTCCTTCTAGCGTGTTTGACTTCCTATTTGTAGTTACTGTAAAATCTATGTTGTATAATGGAACAGTGTGATAGACAAACCAGAATTGATGACAGTTGAGTCTTTTGCATTTTCTGGCATGCTCAAAGTGCAAGTACTGTTGATAGATGTATCTTCTATGTGTTGTTTGAAAGTTATTTATTAGCATTTATTGTTAGTGATAGATAATAATATTTGGAGATTTCCAATGCTTCACGTGTTCAGGAAACAAACACAACGTTTCGACAGGTATAACAAACTCCTGTCGTCTTCAGGTGTACTTACTAACTTAGCCTACATCTAAAACTACTTTTTTCTTCCTTAACCCATTCTAATTAAATAAAAAAGACAACACTACATACTTAGATACTACGAATTACTATTATGAAAGTCAAATGTTCTTAAAAAACTTTCATAATAGTAATCCGTAGTATCTAAGTATGTAGTGTTAAGTCTTTTTCTGGAATTAAAATGGGTTAAGGAAAAAATTTAGTTTTAGATGTAGGCTAAGTTAGTAAGTACAGCTGATACTGTACCTGAAGACGACTAAAGTTTGTTATACCTGTCAAAATGTTGTTTGTTTCCTAAACACTTGAAGTATTGGAAATCTACAAATAGTATTATCTATTATTTAGTATGTGTTTTTTTAATGCAATAAATATGCTCACATATGATGATTGAAACTGTGCAAAAGGGCAAATATTTTCAGTAAACATTACAGTTTAAATAGATACACAGCATACATTCGCTATTAAATCTGATTATGTATTAAATGAAAAATAAAAGGTAGATATATTTAAGCAAAGTAGAATACAGAGCTCCAGTAAAAAGACACAGGTCAATCTCCCCTGATCTGCCAAGCAAAAGACAAAGATCCCTGAGCAAAACCGTAAGCAGAGGTGCATTCAGAAGCTACAAAGAATTCTTGTATATACAATACAAAAGAATAGAATACAAAGAAGCTTTCAATTAGGACTACGTGCAGATTTCCTTGCAAGGCTGCAGCCAAGCTCCCCCACAGGAGTACAGGCAGAGATTCTTCAGGAGGCCTTGAGTCGAGATCCACCCCGAGGGAGAAAGCCATGATCCTACAGCCTAAGGCCAAAATCCTTGAGCCTGTTAGGCCCAGTTCCCCAGCCAAGATCCACATGTGGGGATACTGGTAGTGTTTACTTAGGGGCTGTAGCACGAGATCTAAAGTCAGCGTACAGGCAGAGTGTACTTAGGGGACCATGTGCCAAGATATTTAAACAAGCAATATATAGAAGCCATATTTAGAAGTCCCTTGTGAGGCTAACGGTAAAATTACTTTGCGAGGATGTTGGCATAGCTTGACGGTACGGACTTAACTGGAATCAATGGTGAGAGAGATACCCCATTAGGCCAATTATCAAGCTTTTAACCACAAGGAACTTAATTATGACGCAAAGCACATGAAGTTTGGGTGTAGCCCTGTAGCGAAGCTAGTACACAATACTGATCATTGATGAAAATTATGAAGAATTTCACTGTAATCAAACCCTATCATATTCATACTTTAACTGAAGTTCTCAGTCTGAAACAGTAGTGAAATATTCACAAAAGTTGATTAATTGGAGACCAGAAATAGGCAGATTGCTTTGTTTTTGTTTTTCGGCTTTAACATGGTTAATCAAATATAAAAGTATATGGGTCAGAATTTAAATTTCTACAGCAATGATCTTAAAGGGTCATCTCATAAAATAGGCTTAGAGAATTTTTATCACAACATGAAAATGGATTGTGTACAGCTGAAAATTTTAGTGTGAAATTAAAAAAGGTTTTCAAATCTGATGGATATATGAAAGTCATAAATTGACTTTTCTCTAATTGTGCTCTCTTAGTGGTTTTTCTACAGAAATCTACCACCTTACTTTTCAAAAAGGCTATTGAAAGTTTTCTCTATTTGGTCTCATTTAAAGATAAAGGACAGAAGAAATGATTGTTGCAGGCTCATGTTTTTAGGCTATAACTTAAACACTGGTCAAAATAAGGGTAACATTTTCTATCTATTTTCTCTTTACACTTTTTCCTCAGAAAAAGGATTTACTTTATGGAAAAAGTTAGTGAAAATCATCTGTGCATTTCAAATGAGAAAGAAATCACACGTGTTAATTGTTTTGTCGGCCGAGGTAACCAAATGAATATGTAATTCAAGGCTGAAAGTTGATGTAGATTGAGTTCAGCGAGTGAGATTAGGAATAATGGTCTGTGGCTGAAAGCCAAGGTAAACATGAGCACCTGTGTTGGCATGCAGAGCATGCAGAGGTGATCCGTAGTTTTTGGACATGTCTGCTTTTGCCTTTGTTCAGACCATGTCTACTTTGAGTCTATAACCATTATCCAGACTCGAAGGTCAAAATGTATCCAATGTACTGTTATAGATAGTAATATTCAAGGAAAAGTTCTGAATTTGAGATTGATTTTACTTTATTCTTCTTTAAATAGAGTAGAACCCTTGATCTAATAGGAATAGATGAGCCTATAATTTGGTTAGTTAGTGAGGTCTGCTACCACAACTGGTTTAAACTGCATCATTTTTACTTGGACTACACTAGCACTCCACAACTACACCCCAAAACAGCTGATAATTTGAGACACAACATTTAACATTGGATAAAAAATGTATGTGTGTGTGTTAAATCTGTGGTAGAACTAGTACTAACACACAAGAGCTCAACCACCTTCCGTACTTGGCTCTTACATTAAAACTGCCTAAGTTTTACTTATCTTGATTATTACTTTTATATACATGAATTCACGCTTTCCCCAAAATGGAAAATTTGTACATTAATAAATTAAATTTAACCTTTCCAACATTGAAGTTTTTTTATTACTAGCTGAATTTATATTCCCAAGTAATCGTTTTCATTCCACAAAGTAGGTACACAAGGAGTTTTATACATTGCACATGATCTCTCTGACTAGGGTGGGCTCCAAAGAGTCTTACATAGTATTTCCACAATATTTTTATTTGTGTCTCACTTCTAACAATGACTACAAATCTATAAGAACAGTTCATTTGGTAAAAAGTCAGCCTGTCTTCTTTAGGTTTAATAAGTCGACAAGAGAGTTCTCTACTATGAGTAAAAGTAGTACGAGAGAGACAGAAATAACGAGTAAAGGCAGTGCGAGAGAGACAGAAGTAACGTGTATAGGCAGTGCGAGAAAGACAGAGATAGTCAGTGGATGGTGCAACAAGAACGAATATAGTCCAAGCGCTCTCTGTCACACACTCTGACTTGAAAGAAAAGACGCTCTGCTCTGCACAACCTACTGACCACTAGCGTTTTCAAGTTCTGTGGGAGGCTGAATTTTTATCATGGCATCTGCACTTCTCATAGTTATTTGTATTCATAGCTTCTAAATTCAAAGCTTAAATTAATGTTTTAAAATTTAGAATTAATAAAAGTTTGCATGCTTAATTTATTTTAAATTTTATTAAAGGATTGAGTTATTTTAAATATTTAGTTTTTTTTTAATGACCATGGACCATGAGGAGGTTGGGGACAGCCCTGGCTATTGCTCTATTTATAAACATTATTTTCCGACCAATGAAAAGAAATTATAGCAATATATCACCAGATATCATTATAGGGCTTTATTGATTTATTTATCTGGATGATTGATCTAGTTATCAACAAAGTTACAAAAATCATTTAAACTTGATAACTTTAAACTTAATAACCTAACAAGTAGTAAATGAACTCCTTAAATAAAAAAAAGTAGCTAATGTAAATTCATTTAAAGCTCCTGGATTACATATTGACAAAATAGGCCTTACCTCCGTCAGATAGTCCCAAATGTTATGCTTAAAATCTTGTGCTTACATAGTTTGTCAAAGCAGGTCAAACGTTGACATCATCAGAGCACTTATCAAAAGACTGTGTTATAAAATGTACACGTCAAAATTAAAACCATGTCAACTTTTTGACAAAACAAGTAAGCACAAGATTTTAAGAAAATAACATTTTGAACTATCTGATGGAGGTAAGGCCTATTTTATAACAAAAAAATATATAACAGTTTAAATTAGTTTTTGTTTCCCTAAAATTAAATTACTTTTTAATGAAGTTTCATTTTAATATCAGCTATAAATTAAATGTCTACTGTGGGTACAGTTTTATAAAACGTAAGCCTGCTGGTTTACAGAATTAAAGTAAAATATGTCGATACACATGTTGATAACTGTAAAATGTATATTAAATCTAATCTAAATTTTTTCTGTCTGAATAAATAAATTTTCTTTGATGACCAAAAACAAAATTGAATCATAGAATAACTTTTGTTTTAATATTCTATACAATTAAATTTATATTAAAATAGTTTACATAATTGCAAAGAAAACTAATCATTAACATTACTAAAAATCGTTAGAGGGGTGATTTACTTTCAGCCGACATCCTCAGGACTTTGCAATAACAGTGCAGGACCCAGTCTCCTCTCGGCCACAGGCCTGCAATGTGTTACTCAGTTAAACCAAGTCACTTTAATCCCCTAACAGGTTCTGGCGATCACAGTTTGTGGCACCATGTTGAGAAGCTTGTTGCAGGTCTGTACTACCACTTTTATTTCACATTTTTATTAGTTTTAGTTTTCAATAATTTTGTTTTCTATTTATAATAACAAATAACACCAACACTACGTGGTTCGGATTCTACGTAAAGCTGTAGGTCCCTTAGATGCTCTAGCTATTGGGCTATTAATAAATAGCTCTTTCAGAGGTACAGTTGACCTAAGTAACAATGACTACACTCGTTCGTCTTCACTTATCACACTCATTTGCCCTTCGTATTCACCCATATCTCCACAATTGGCATCTATGATATATGTGATGTTATATATATATCAGGATTTTCCCCAGTAAAAAAATATTCATATCACTATTTTTTATTTAAGAATATAGATTCTTTCATAATAATACTAAGATCCTGTTGTACATTATTACCTAAATTTACTAACTGTAACAAACATACAGTTGCATAAGAATGATTGCATGTTTGATCATAAATCTTCATTAATTCTCAAGGTTATAAAAGCCGTGTCGATCCTTTTTTTTTAGCGATATGTCAACATTTTTGCAGAGTAGACTTAAAACAGTTGTAATTCATTTTCAGAATGCAGTTGTGATTAAACCTTTTTTCTATATGAATCAACAGACTTCAAAATTATTTTCATACCAACTTTAATCGATCCTATCAATAAGAACAAAATTAATAACTGACAAACTTTTGCTTTGACACTGTCTGGACTAGACTGCTGTGCCATTAGTTGCGCAGCAACTTTCAAACATTTGTTGTGTTTTCATTTGCAAAGAATTTGAATCTAACTTTAAAAGAAACATATTAGAAAAACTCAATTGTATTTGTGAAAGTAGTGATGTTGAAGACAAATTAAACCTCCCATAAGACTAGATAATAAAATTGGGTTTACAGTTAGGTTTAGTATTACTTAATTTTTTATTTGTATGATAATTAAATAACTTTCTTTAGTACTCATGTACATGAAAGTTGCTACATTTGGTATGTTTTACAGTTGTTTCTGGGTTTATTATAGTGTTTGCAATGATATTCCTTACTTTGGAAAACTTCTTTTGAAGATTACAAAATTCTAATTAAAGACATTAAGAAATGTTGAAGATGGTATGTTTTGTTAGTATATCTTTATTTTGATTTTTTTAAATTTCAGGGATAAATAGCATGTTATCCATTGTAATATTCTCTATTTTTATTTTTAATGAAATGCATATATAATGTTTCAAAACCTATTATCAGTTTAATGTTTTATACTGTACACGTGGAGAGTTACATTATCACGTTTAGATAGGTAAATAAAATAAATTAGGTCTTTATTTCAAGTGTTCTTCAAAGATCTGTTTTACAAGACAACAATACAAAATTAATGGTGTCAAATAACGCAATAATAATAATATGTTCATAAATCATGCATATCTCTTGAGCTTCAGATGCCTAAGTGATGTATTTATACATTTTGGTCTAATGAAAGGAAGAGAGGCCAGTGTTGGTAAAGAGGGAGGTATAAAATAAAATTAAGTGTAGTAAATTTAAATACATTTGTATATTCTTAATACAATTAATGTTTTTGTAATGAAATAATCTCTAATAAAAAACAGTCAAATGACAACCCTGGAAGTTCCAGAAATTTCACGGAAGAAGAGATAGACAGGGCGATTTCCGCTGTACCAGCAGGGAAAGCAGCCAGTCTTGATTGTAACTTTGCCGAATTTCAGTTGCATGCTGGAAGCAAAGTAAAACAATGGCTTCAAACAGTCTCTAATAAGATATTAGCTACAGGCAATTTGCCAAAAGCATTCAAGCAATCAAAAGTAGTAGCTGTTCTGAAGGCAGGCAAAGATCCTGAATGAGTGGAAAGTTATCGCCCACTATCTCTTCCTAGTGTTTGTTATTGGAAAAGCTGTTATACAATAGAATATCGCCCATTCTTGATTCCAAAGGTCCAGTTGTGCAGGCTAGTTTTTGCCCTGACTGAAGTTGGTAGTGATTAGATCCTAGCTCTGACATAATTTATCGAGAATGGGTTTGAAAGGAAATTGAAAACATATGCAGCTTTTATTGATCTGTAGCTTATGACACAGTATAAAGCAAAAGTTTGTTGTTAAAGATCTACAGCCTCCTTTCCTGTCCCTTTCTATTGTGACTTTTGAAGTCAATGCTTAGTGCCAGATTAATAAAAGTTTATCTCGGTCGTGAAGAAAGCTGTTATAGGCAGCCGAAGGATGGTCTGCCACAGGGGCCTGTACTTGCTCCAATTTTGTTCAACGTGAATACCATTGACATCCCAATCTTAAAGTCTTGAAAATTTATGTATGCACAACGGTCAAATACACAATAATAAATTCCACAAATGTGCACTGTTTCGTTGTAACAATGTTTTCAATTATAACATAACTTATAATAGGGTAGTTATAACACCTGGCCAACAGAGATGTTATACTAGAAGGAGGGCGTGAGACAGAACAGTCAATAGCATTTCGTTTTTACATCATAATGACATTTATTAAAGGGTTCACTAACTGTGCACTTTTTCATCTACTTTATCTACATAAGTGGTCATTATAGTAGACGAAGTTATTAGCTGACAATATACCACTGCTTCGTTAGTGATGTCCCTCCCACGCACCCATTCACGTATGTTGACTTTTTTGTTTACTCTTTATTATATTTTCAATTTATGATTTAATTTGTAAAATTTCAAAATCAGTTAAAAAATATGCAAAATCAGTTCTCTTTGATTTTTTTCTTACAACAAATAAAAAAAATCATTGAAAAGAATAACTTTACATGTAAAATGAGGATGAATGTAAACAGTTACAAAATTTGTAACAAATGTTACTGCCACTTGATGAAATTTTAACACTCGATCAGTTAACTTTATAACCTTTAACCCCCCCCCCCCCCATTCTAAATATGTCTACTACAGTTTAAGAACTGATTGTTAAATCATTTGCTGATAATTGACATGAACTAAGATTTTGCCGATAAAAGATTTTACTACAGTTTCAACATTTCTGCTTTCTGTTATGTACCGACACTTTTTTGTGTCAAGAATCAAGAATGATTTATTCCGTTGACAAACATGAAATTTGAATAGGACATGTCAAGTATAAATCTACAAGTACAAGTACAACTCTAATCCAAAACAAGGCAGTTAGGCAGTTGCACTCTGTCAAAATTTGCTTAACAATAAATCATTATATATTAAAACTCTACAATAAATCACTATATATTAAAATTTAACAATAAATTATTATATATTAAAATTTTACAATAAATTACTCTTCAACATAAACATAATTAAATTAATCTATACTTAAAACAGAAAAGACCATTACAGTAACATATTTCAAAAAGTTGTGTTCAAGTCAGACTCTAGAAACTCGGAAATAGAATAAAATGGATTATTGAGAAGCCAGTTATAAATGACAGTTTTAAATTTATTACGTGGTATGGTCCAAGCAATCTCGGGGAGCTTATTAAAAAATGTCACACTGTTAATTTTATAGGACTTGCCTGTAAAAGTAAGCCTATGATGAGGAATATCCAGATTGATTCTATTTCTATTATTATGATTGTGTATATTTTGTCTTTGTTGAAATAAATTTAAATTATCTTTGGCATACATTAAAACCTGAAAAATGTATAAGTTAATAATTGTACAGATTTTAAGGTAAACAAAAAGCGGTTTGCAGTGCTCCAAGGCCCCTGCCCCTGCCATATTGCGAACAATTTTCTTTTGTATTAATAATATCTCATGCACCCAATGAGAATGTCCCCACAGTATCAACCCATAGGTGATATGCGATTAAAACAAGACAAAGTATACATTTCTTAAGTATTCTAAATTTACAAGTGGCTTTAGCTCCAAAATAAAAAAAAATGTTCTGGATATTTTTTTACAGATATTATTGATTTGGTCTTACCAACACAATTTACTATCAATATTTATGCCCAACAGTTTTACTGAATTGTATGGAATTTCAATTTTGAGACTAAATATCAAATTCTGAGTTTTATCTTTATTACAATGTAGTTTATTACTTTGAAACCAATTCAGGACATCCCTTGTTGAGCCCTCAATTACGTCATTTAAATAATTTAGATCTTTATGACTTTTCATAATGGTGGTGTCGTCTGCATATATTATTGTATTTACACTATTATTGTTATATGGCAAATCATTTATGGCTACTATGAACAGAAAAGGCCCTAGGACAGAGCCCTGGGGCACCCCAGTTGAGACACTTAAAACCGCAGAATTCCTGCTGTTGAGTGCAACATATTGAGTTCTATTGCTGAGATATGATTTTATCAATTTAAGTGAGTGGTAATCAATTCCATAATATTTAAGTTTATAAAGTAAAATATCAAATGGCACACAATCAAAAGCTTTAGTGAGATCAAAAAGGGTGAGAGCAACAGTTTCCTTATTTTCAAACGCTTCTAGACTATTCCCAACAATTTGCTGTACTGCAGTTACGGTAGATATACCTTTCCTGAATCCAAATTGAGAAACTGAAATTAAATTGTTTCTTTCAAAATATTCACTTAATTGACTGTATATAATTGATTCAAATAATTTTGAAAAAATGGGAACTATTGAGACTGGGCGGTAACTCTGCGGTGAGCTTTTATCTCCCTTCTTAAATATTGGTACTACTTTGGATAATTTTAGTAATTCAGGAAAGTGACTTAAGTGAAAACATGTATTAAAAATAAAGGCCAAAGGTACACTAATTAAATGAATAGTTTTCTTAATAATATTATTTGAAAGCCAATAACAGTCCATTGCCTTAGAATTCGACAATTGTGCAGCTGTTTTATTCACCTCCTCAGGTGTAGTCATTCTCCAACGGAAACTATTAGACGTAAGTAAGTTTGTATTATTTAAAAGGTTGATAGCTGAAACAACTGACTTATCAAACTGCTGCCCCAAATCATGTACAGAATTTAGAAAGTAATTATTGAACATATCTGGTTCGAGACTTACCTGATGTCTGTGTGTAGGTGAGCTTTCCCCCGAGATTACTTCCCACGCGGCCTTACACTTGTTTGCAGAATTTTCTATATAATTTTGACAAGCCAATATTTTTTGTATTTGCTAATTGTTTTCTGATTTCTTTTTCAAATTTTGGTAAATTTTGTATGCCTGATTGGATTGTATTGTACCTGGAACCATATTTTTGTACATTGTAAATTATGAGAGCATTAATGTTCTAGAGCAGTGGTCTTCAACCCACGGGCCGCTTGCGGCCCGCCGGTATATTTTTGTGGCCCGCCGAATGATTTTGTTTCCAAACAAATAGGAACATTGCAGCACTGAAGTTGGCCAATTGCTTCGGCCGTAGTAGGGAATTCGTTAAGTGGCAAAGCAGGTTGGCAACCCTGATGCTCAAGGTCACTCGTAGCATCGCAACCCACGCCAGTGTCATTGTCTCAGTCTGTTTCACCTATTTCTATTGTCTGCCCGCAAGTGAATGTTAGTTTAAGTTTAGTGAATAATGGCTTCGTGTAGTAAGAAACGGAAGATTACCGATGAGTGCCGAGTGTTTCAAGAAAAGTGGACTGATCTATACTTTTTTGTAAATATAAAAAACAAACCAGTTTGTTTGGTTTGTAATGAGTCTGTCTCCGTAATGAAAGAGTACAATTTAAAGCGGCATTACGACACAAAGCACGCTTCCAAGATGGACGCAGTACAAGGTCAGTTTAGATTGGATAAGGTGCGAGATTTAAGGAAAAAACTTGAGAATCAACAATTTACGTTTACTCGGCAAAACGCCAAAAGTGAATCAAGTGTTAAAGTTAGCTATATCATTTCTGAACAAATTGCTAAGCAATCAAAGCCATTCACAGATGGTGAGTTTGTAAAGCAGTGTATGGAATCGGCAGCTGAAATCCTATGCCCAACACAAAAACATTTGTTTTCAAAGGTTAGTTTATCTGGGGTCACAGTTGCCAGAAGAATTGAGGAGCTATCTCAGGATATTGAAATCTCACTTAAAGACCGTGCTTCAAAGTTTGTTTTTTATTCAGTAGCACTTGATGAAAGCACTGATGTTACAGATACAGCTCAGTTAGCCATTTTTATTAGAGGAATCGATAAAAATTTCTCTATTACCGAGGAAATGGCAGCACTATTTCCAATGAAGGGCACTACTAAAGGCACTGATATTTACAAGGCTTTGACTTCAACTTTAAACCGGTTTGGCCTAAATCTGGATAACTTGAGCGGTGTTGTAACTGATGGGGCCCCAGCAATGACGGGAAAAATGAAGTTGTTGTAGCTCTGATTAGAAAAGATGCAAGTGAAAATGAAAAGTTCATACAATATCATTGCATTATCCATCAAGAAAATTTGTGTGCAAAAAGTGTTTTTTTCAAAGATGTCATTAAAGATGTGACTAAAATCGTGAATTTTATCAGATCACAAGGACTGAACCACAGGGAATTCCAAACCTTCCTTAGTGAGATGAATGCAGAGTATGGTGATGTAATTTATTACACAGAGATTCGTTGGCTCAGTCGAGGAAAGTTTTTAAAAAGGGTTTTTGATTTGAAAGAAGAAATCTGCATGTTCACGGAGAGTAAAGGGAAGGCAGTTCACTACTTCAAACATCCCAGTTGGATGGCTGATTTTGGGTACCTAACTGATATTTCAATACATCTCAATGACTTGAATATTAGGCTACAAGGGAAGAATGCTATGATACACAATCTCTTTGATCAAGTTGAGGCGTTTGAGAGGAAACTTATTTTGTGGAAGAATCAAGTACAACACAATGTGAAGTTCAAAACAAAGAAAAGTACAGCGAAGCACTCTCCATGTTACAGCAAGATTTTAGCAACAGGTTTTTAGACTTCAAGCAAAATAAAACTATGATGAAGCTTTTTTGTGCTCCTTTCATTGTTAATGTGGAAGACTATTCCGGAAATATACAAATGGAACTTATTGACTTTCAGTGCAATAGCGATTTACAGGAGAAATTTAAAAACTTTGGACTTCTGGAGTTTTACTCATTGTATGTTGAAGGTGATAAATTTCCAGCAATCAGATCTCATGCTGTGGCCACAGCATCTCTTTTTGGCAGAACTTACATCTGTGAGCAGCTATTTTCAAGAATGAAGAACGTGAAATCGAAACTGAGAAACCGTATTTCTGACACTCATTTAGAGAACTCTCTTCGAATTGCCACATCTGACATAAAAGCTAATGTTGACAGATTAGTAAAAGATAAACAATGTCAAATTTCTCACTAAACTACAAAAGTCACAAATTTGATGTTTTCAGTTTAATTTTGAGTTTTATAACATGTTTAAATATATGTCAAGTAGACCTATATTGTTTTCAATATTGATGTTTAATACAGTTATCAACTAATATAAAATGTTATAACAAATTCATGTAAATTATTTTAACCTGAGACAAAATTCACACACATACATATATACATGTATATACACGCTTAATCAATGCGGCCCTCCAAGTCCTCCATGACAATAATTTGGCCCTTAAATAATAAAAGGTTGAAGACCACTGTTCTAGAGTATGCAAGCTCCACAGAATACAAATTAACCTTATTGTACTTATTTCTATAACAATTATTATGATTAGATTTACATTTAACCAGAGGTGAACAAATGTGCCATCGGTCAATATACATTTTAAAAAATTGATCACACATCTGTGCATCAGATACACCACCAGGCCTACACAAGTTTTTGGTAAAACTCCATTGATTGTTGAGCAGACATTCCGCAAATTCCTTAATTTGATTGTCTGATTGAGTACGGATGAATGTCATTTTTACCATTGTTATTATTACTTTTTAAACATTTATCAGTTTTGAGTTTCATTTCCAGTAGTAAAGGGTCGTGATCTGCAAAGCTGCCCCCTAATATTCTGGCTTTATAAAGATCTCTAGAAAAATTAACAATTATATTGTCATTACACGCTTTATTTCTCGTAGGGTTTTTAATTACACAGAAAAAGTTATAAGACCGCAATATATTCAGAAATTTTAAAGAGATATTTGTAGTAGGTTTTGCCATTTCAATGTTAAAGTTTCTGCATATAACTATTTTATGTGCAGAATACTTATTTAAAATCTTTTTAACTGTTAATTCAAAATTTTCGAGAAAAGTTTCAATATTTCCAGCCGGTAATCTATAAATACTTATAACAATCAATTTACATGAGGTTAGTTGGATGCAACTTATTTCACAATGCAATTCTACAAAGTAAACCGATACATCAGCAACCTCAAACTCAATATTTCTTTTTAAAAAGATTCCAACCCCCCCATTTTTAAAAACAATCCTACACAATATATTGCTGCTACAAAACTCTTAGGTGTGTAAAGATCTACTTCCCCTGCCATAAGCCAGGGTTCTGACACACAGACAACATCCACACTCACTCATACATAAATGCTCTTAGTCCAAAAATTTATTTCTAAGACATTGACAGTTAAGCTGCAGAACAGTAAAAACATCTATTGATTTATCATTACCCATTGTACAATTTAATAAGGATTCGTTAACATTATGAGGTTTGTCAAAATTGTTCTGCTTATATGACTGATGTAGGCAATATCTAAAAAATCTAAATTACTACGTACATTATGCACATTACTATCAATATCATGCACAGCTTTCAAAATTTTAGAAATTAAAACAAATTTACCTGCTTGTGATATATTAAAACAAATATTACATTGTAATATTGCTTAGTAAATCTATCACTAAAAGATTCAATTCCTGACATAACATTTACAAGCCCAGCACCTGGGCGACACATAGGAAATACCTCTAGTTTTGTTCTGCCTGTTTTCTGATTTATATGCTGGCCTATGTTCCTTCCATGACTATCTGACATAATTAACAATTTAGATACATGTTTAGTGCAACTGCCTTTATCATACCCTACTCTTAAACTACTCTGTCCTACTTTAACAGTTGTATTAGATACCGTCCTTGTTTTCACTTTCTTGTGTATTGTTCTCTGGCAACGGTTATCATTAAGCAAGTCTTTAGATGTGTTTGTCTGATTCTTCCTGATTCCCCGTCGAGCCAAGTTAATATCTAATGGAGTTGAGAATCTACTCTCCTCCCTTCGTAATGAAGAGTTTATTGGTGGTGAATTATCTTCATTATTAGGTCTACCATTATCAAATCCTTGTTTGGATAAAGCAGAATATCTATTACTAAGCCTAAGTAGTGGGAATGCCAATGAGTCATTGAAAAGAGATTGATTATGTGATTTATCTTTAAAACCAGTATTGAGGTTACGACTTCTTAATTTGTCAATTTCCATCTGAAGTCTAATTATCTCCTGCTCCTACTTGCAGTACCACTTTTCATCTGAGTTTGAAAGTTGTCCATACTCACTCAGGTCAACTCCGACACAGTCAATATGAAACCAAAAACCACATTCATAATCACACAGAATAGCCTTACTATTCTCAGTCACTACCTTAGTGCACTTGCCACATTTAGGCCTTCTACCCATTATTACAAGATTATAATGAATTGTAAAAGTAAAAGTAACAGTGCCGTTCTGTGATTGGCTGGGTGATTGTTCACTCTGATTGACTGAGAGCGTTCTTCCTCTTACTTAAACTACAAGTCATTCAATATGGCTGACACTGAACTTGGTATATTTAATTTATCGTAACAAAAAAAAAATTTTTTTAGTAAAAAATCATAAATGATTGGTTATTATCACTAATGCACCATTTAAAAAGAGTTTTAAGCAATAAAACTTTGAGCTGCTTCTAATACTTTCAGTTTATAAACTTATTGAAAATTGCAAGTGAAACAAGCTAGGCTTAATGCATGGTTTGGTCTTAACTATGTGTGTGATTAACCTTTAACCCTTCTAATTTGTACTCATTCATACTAAGTAATTGCTAAATATTATCCACATAATCAACATCGCTAACGCCAACATCGTTTTGGGATACTACTTCACCCCAAACTTCCATAATTTTGTAATCTTGGAAATTTACAAAATTATGTTTTATCGTTTCCGTACTGTTTATTATAAAAAGTTTGTTGATTATTCTGCACATGACTAGTAAACTGAATGTTTTGCTGACAGTTTTCTACAGATATACACACATTAGCAATTTGATTTACCTTAACACACTTGTAGCAGGTTACTACAATAACTGCCACTGCTTCCTAAAATACCACAGCACAAACACCGCTCCTGTATTTCATCAATATGCTTACCGTTGCTTCTGCTGAAGGCTGGTCAGTGGCCATCCTCTGGACTGTGATCTCTGTCACCTTAGTTATGCCACTGCATATATTACAACCTTTCTCTCTGGATATTTTACCTGGATTGATAAAAAATTCAAACTGTTTACTATCACTGAACAGTTTTTAAATCTACTCAATACATTTCCTACTAATCCTGTACCACCGGCGTTGTTTGTTTGGTTTTTTATGGCTTAAATCAGTTGTTGTTATGTTTGTTTTCTTTATTGTATTGTTCATTTTTATTGACTGAGATAATGTAACATTATTGCGATAAAGTGAAGCACAGTATTTATACTACTCCTTTAAACATATATCTGAACAACGTTTTTCAATCAATCAATATAAAATTTTGTTCTTTTGTAAAATTAAAGAAAAATTTCAAAAATTTTCCCATAGTGACATTTTTTTTGGCATATTCATTATAAAAAAATAAAGACATTTTGACTAGGAACCCAGGACAAATGTGTTGAAAATATTGAAAAAGTAGTTGTTTTTGTAAATAAATCACAAGAATAACAGCAGCATTTACCTTATTTTCATCTCAGTTTTCTTGGCTTGCCGATCGTAATTTTAGTCTCTTCAAAAAGTATGTACTGAAAAAATACAGGAATGTTTGTCATTCTAAAACGGTTAAACTAAATGTTTAATTTTGAACTAATTTTGTTTTAATTTATTTAGATGGTTATTTAGATTATAGAAAACTATACATTTACATAGGAATAATTATTGTGAGATTAGGTAACTATTTCGTTTTGCAATGTCACCAGTAATAAACAGTAATCAGTAAATTACTCTAGTTAATCCCTGCTGATGATTTAACTCCTTTTTGTTGGCACCAGTGTGATGCCAGCTGTTTGTGGTTTGTGATAAACAGCTGGAGGTTGGACTGTTGTGGTGCAATCAGTATCTCTATGAGTCACTCACTCCTTATCACACCTCATTTCCGCTATATTTATCATATCAGATCAGTTTTGTGCTGCTTTCACATACTGCTTTAAAATATAATTAATACTTTCCACTTTAGTTAGTCTGAATTATCTTAGTAAGTAACACTGTTTTGACTTAAATAAGTTATTTTTTCATCCATTTGAACATTTGAAGTGTTGCTGCTGTTTTATAAATGTTTATATAATTTATATTAATAGATGCTAAAGCAGTGATAATAACCACAATCTTGATAATCCTAGTAATTAGTACGAAACATGCGATAGCAAATGATCAAGTTAGTGTAGTTTATTAAGTTATGTTTGCTTTAAATTGCAAGCACTATGATACGATATCAATATTGTTAAGAGTGTAAGATAATGTTTTATACAGTGTCTGAACTTCTGAAGGATCTAAGTAAATTATGAATAAATCAGAGTGTTTTACATTGTGTATTAACATAGTAAATAATACTCTAGCAAAGGATTTCTGAGAGTTAAAAAAGTTGATTGAAACTACTGTCATTTTTAAGCAATATAATATCTATTTTTTTAAGTAGAAAAATAAATGTTTTTTAGTTTGTATTTTTTATAAAACTACTTGTGCTTTTTAATAATCATTTGTAGAATGTCTTAACACTTTTTTCTAAAATAATGTAACAACCTCTAATAAATGTTGTTTTTATAAGAAATCAAAAATGATAAATGTATTATGAAATTACTAGAATATTGTCATAATGTAGCACAAAATTACTTAACACGTTGACTGCTATACATGTTAGACCTGTACCACGTCTATATCTGAAAGTTAAAAACAAAAAAACTACTCAGCATTAGTGTTTTCAGATGCTAATTTGAGATCAGGAAGTCGGTGGGATGGTTTATTGTTCATTCCCTGTCAGTAAAAATCCATGGGTCGGATCCGGGTCGTCAGCTCCTGGAGATGCGCCAAGAAGGCAAATGTATGGCAATATTTTCAAAATGCACCCAAACAATGTCACAAACACTTTATATTTCACTAAAAACTAATTGTTATATATTTACAATATTTACAACGCCATCCAATAATATTTTTTCCTGTTTCCGGTCACTTCCAAGGTCATCATCACTTTCATTACGATCAGCCATTTTTATTTAAATTAACACTATTACTTCACTAAATGATAATAATCTATATAAAACACTAATAAAAATAAACTATATACAAATATAATATAAGCAACTACTCACTAAATACTATAAAAACAATAACGTGTATAAGTAAACTCAAAAAATCGCTAGGCGGAAACGACGAACACAAAAATATAGCACGTGTTGCACTGAAGGAGCGGGCGACATACAGTCCTCCCTCCACAAGAGCTGAGCTCACACTGCCTAGTATAAGAGAACATTGCAGCGCGACACGGATCCGGGCACGCGCACTCGGCGCTCGGCCACGCGGGACCCGGAACCGGGTCGTCAGCACTCAACGTGTTAACATTTTAAAAAAAAATTATTTTTGAATTTATAACAATATTCAGCTCACACCAAATCTGAAGAATCAATAAAATCTGCAGTTTATCGTTTGCTCATTTGAGTAATTAAGGTCATGTTTAAATCAACAAATCCTGAACATACTTCAACTATAGATTTAAAGTTAAAACAATATATAATAAATCAAACAATCAGGATAGTAAGTTTTTATTTGAAGACACAAGAGAGAAATATTACTGAAACAACATAAATTTAAGGTATTTTGTTTTGGTATATCCTATCCTTTAGTTATCGTATGATTGTGTTGTAGGGGCCTCATTTGAAGGAGGCAAACTCTACGCCCTGTCTTCAGAGAAGTCCTGGGAGGATGCCAAACGAAGCTGTAAGTTCAGTTTACAATTTTTTAAAGTATTAAATTCTGCCGTCGTGTTTACGTACTGACATGTTATATTGCTACGTTTATCTTCTATGTATACATTTCATTACAAACACAGCTCCTTCCAAAAGAATGACTGTATATTCATTACTTTTAATTTATAGCTAAAGTTAAGTCCACCCAAATTCAAATGACACAACCACCATGACAAAGTGGCTTAGCTTTTTGCATCTCCATTTATTTTCCAGTAATGATTTTCAGTGAAAAATTAATAGAAACACATTTTTTTAGTTCATAAAACACATATTTTATGATTTAAAAAATTGTTATGAAAGGAAAAATAAAATAGTTATTTTTTTGTTGGTTGCCACACTTAATCGCGATATTTTCAGTTTGTTTATAGTTCTAAGAATGTTCCAAACTCATTACAAACCAATGTGATTTTACAAAATTATATAATCAAAACAATGTAAAAGATGAATCATAAGATTAGGAAACAAAAATATGTAATAACATAAAAAACTGCATACAAACCCCTCCTAAGCTATCAACACCCGTAAGATTTTTTAACACGTTCACTGTGGGTGGCCCAGTCTTGGATCATGGCACGACACACGCCGGTTACACATGGCTCAGTACTGTGCCAACCACACTATCTACTATCCAGCAAAATATGGTCAATATGAGCTGAGGATTGATCCAGGACAGAAAGTTATGTTGTTTTTGTGTTGTTTGTGTTTGGTTGCGTGATGCACAACGGTGGTTAGTTAGTAGGTTAAAAAATAAAATATTGAAAAATGGAATGTAAAAATGACTGTTTATTAAACACTGATTATGAACTGTTATAATTTAGATGAATGAATAAAACAATGAATATAATACTGGAAACTAATCTATAATAATTATGACAGTTAAAAAATGGAATAGAATGAACTAAATTAGAAGGAGGACGGAGCTGAGTGCGTCCGTTGCTTCTCGCTTCTAACTTGACACTGTCCCCTTCCCCCGAAGGGTAGAGGGCCTGGGGGTCTAACCTTCACCAGCCATGGCGAAGACCCAACAGTTTGGGTGCCTCTAATGTTACGTTCTGCGTGTTTACAATATCCGATATATGTAAAAAGTGTGTTAACTATATTAGGTGTTTTTGTTAGTGACATAGTATAATTTCTCAGAATGTGGGGCTGGTTTTTTTTAATATTGGTCCCACAGTGAACGTGTTAACCCTCGTGCTCACATACAGTTGTATGACTTTGATAGGGGTACATATCTACAGTATTGGATGGTCCAGTCTAACTGTGCTTGTGGAATCGACTGCATTAACTCTCACGACGTAGAACTATTTCATTTTTGCGACCAAAGACTAATAAACATGTTACATATCTCCTAACAAATATCAAAGTTTCGTTTATTATTTAATAATATCATGTTATGCTTACAAAAATATAACATTTTCCATATATTTTTAAAATGTCAGAGCCATGTGTTATTTGTTTATTAAACTGAAATTATTAACCCAACTAGTGGTGACCGTCCGATAAAGGACGGTCTATTACTCTCAACGAGTGGTAACCATCCGATATCGGACGGTCAAACATCACTTTGAAAATTTGATTTTATATCCTTATGGCCACGTTTTTCATAAAACTAATTGATGCCACTCGAAAGTCGGTTAAATTCTGAATCGATTGTTATCGGTACGATAATACTATCCACATGACAACTAGATGGTGAGAAGAATCCATTGTTTACTATTTAATTTTGCCATTTCTTTAGTTGGCATCTGTCAGTAAACTGTTTATTTACATTCTGGTTTGAAGTACTTTATGCGATGTTTTATTAGAATTGTTAGTGAAATATCTTAAAGTTGTTGTGAAAACTGTTTTTCAAATATAGTTGAAGCATAATTAGTGATAAAGTGATATTTTGTTCTTAGTGACATTGTTTACAGAATTCTAATTTGACATATAGGCTTGTGGTGTTTTGTGAGTATTTTGTCATTTGTAAATAGTTGTTTATAGTGTATAATAAACATATATATATATATATATATATATATATATATATATATATATATATATTAGACAATGTATAATGTATAAGGGCTATTTAGAACATTCTAGTGTTATTAGAGAAATCTTACAAAATGAACCTGTAGATAGTGAGTTTGATTCAGACAGTGATATATCTTTTCATGGTGATGATTTGTCTGATGAAGAGCTTCTAGATTATTCATCAGGAAGTGATGATTTGTAAATAGTTTTTGTTATAAGAAATAGTCATACACAGTTATTATAAAGTATGTGATTAGAAGATAATTGGTGTTGGATTTATAAGTTTTGAATATAAAACATGTGTTTCTTACTTCGAGATTGTGAAATTTATTACTTAGGATTAGATCTGTCTGGATCGATATATTTATAAGGTGAGATTTACAACATTATTCTATTTTATATTCATATATATATAAATAATTTAAGATTGATAAAATTATAATAACAGGCTAAGAAATTTATGAATACACAATTATAACATGTTAACACAGTAATATCAATTTTCGGTAAAATGCACCATCTTTAGTTTTATCATTATAAATTTATAAATTCCTATAAAAAACCCTATAAAGTGTACATTTTCTGAAAGTTTATAAAATTTGGAAAAACTTGTATATCTTGGAATTGTGAATTGGCTAGTGTGTATTACATTTCCAGGTAGGGTTCCCCCTCCCCCCAAAAAAACTTTGGTAAACTTTTTTTAATTTTATGAAAGGAAAAAGTAAACAAGTGTTTATACTTATGTTATTTATTTTATATTAAAACACAAAATCTTAAAGTTAAATGATATAAAATAATACTAAATCTAAATATCAGAAGTATTTTTAATTTTTTTTTTTTAAATAACCTTGTGAAACTAGGAAAAATGGGCTGCCAATAGAGTTTTTAGTTGCCAGTAGTTGGGTTAGACAAATAAGAAGCCTATTAAAATAACTATTTAAATAACTATTCAAATTTTATTAGTAAATAGTCAATAATGTTTATTATAAATGTCCTCTAGGGCTAATTAACAGAAATAACTTGCTAAAAAGATTATTCAGAAACAGTAAAAGTAGTTGCAATGAATTAAAAAGACAGGTTATAGTTACAAATAGAATTAATACAAAATGATTAGGTTATAGTTACAAATAGAATTAATACAAAATGATTAGTTAACTGTGCATTTCTATTACAACGGTAACTAATATTTTCTCGTTTTCAATTACCTGATCAGTATGACGTTTTTAGAAAAGTACCCCCACCCTGTCCTGCTTCTATTAACCTCTTCTCAAGGTCAGGCGCACCTTTAGGCTGGGCCAACAGTAACTTGAAGTGGGCTATTGATAACCAGTGATTTAAGCAAAGAAATGTTGATCTATTTTCATTTAATACTGATCTGTTAACACAGTTGTACTGTACCATATGGTAAGTGACATGTAAGCTATCTAGAGGCTAAGTGTAACTGCCACTTAGCCTCTACCAGGACTTATGAAGATTACTTATTATGGCATTTCTGATATTTTAAAACTTGTGATAATGCCCCGTTATTACAGCATTTAAAGGCATTAATTACCTGTTCAGTACAGTATTTGCCACGAGGTCCGTTGTTTTTGTTACTGGGAGTAAATGAACTATTAATGTCTTTTTTAATAGTTGTTTCCTGCCAAACCCTAATTCCACAGTCTAAGGCATGTGTCTCATAAACGTATTCTTAGGGCTAGCTGCGAAGCCTAGGAAAAGTTTACTCTAATTGATATATACTTACATATGAAGTGCTGACACAGCGTTAAGCGTATTTTAAGGCAAATATGAATGATGATATGAGTGTAGTCTGGTTACTAACTGAATTCAACTGTTCCTCAGAAAGGGCAATTTATTAATAGTCCAACAGCCAGGCCAACTAAGGGACCTACAGCTTTACGTGGAATCCAAACCATATAGTGTTGGTCTGATTTTCAGCTAATTGACAAGCCTGATACTCAGTTTTCTCCCCCACACAACATCCGTACAATGATTACCACCTAACATGGACACCCCAGACTTCTCTAGTTGTGTCCACGCCGATAGCAACCATAGAGCGGACGCCATGTCGGAATTATGAGGACCAAGCATCCAACCTATTGCCTACAATCTCCACAACACTGTCCCCAAGTAGCTGGGTTACAGCACTGCGCCACTAGTGCCAACATTTTAAAAAACATTTGCTTTAGCATAACCGCTACAGTAAAAGCAAGAAATGTTAACAAAACTTCTACTCTTTAACCCTCATTAAGCCATCATAACGCACTATCCACTGCCATAATCAGTTGCATAGTTGAGTGCAGCAGGGTATGGATTACTAGTTGCGAAGCCATCCTCGCTATAACAAGCCAGTTTTATTAGCTGTGGTAGAGGGAGGGAGAGGTCATATTGATTTGCATAGGTCGCTTGTTTCGCTGGTTTAAGAGCAAGCTTAGACTAAGGGTAGCTGAAGTAAAACTACTTGGCGAGAACCATCAGTGCTTCAAAAAGACGTCAACTGAGAGTTGAGATTTTTTAATTGTTTTCAAAACATATAGTAGGCTACTGGTTACTTAGTTTATTGTTGTTTGAACATAAGTATTATTATTAAAAAATCTTGTGTATACTCTTGATTGCTATTTACTTTGTACTTAACTTTAAAATCGTGTAATTGAGGGGAGGCATTCAGTTTTGTACTAACTCAATTTTCTCCTCATAAAAACACAGTGAAAATTGTGTTTAACTGAACAACAAATCTTATACTATTGGTCATTTACTCAAAGTTCATTTTACTTATCACTTTGTTAACAATAAATAATTATAAAAAAATATAATGGCTTACTTGTGTATAGAATATAGATAAAAGTTATGAAACAAATTTTGATACGTCACAATTGGTTATAGTAATGTATGCCAACATTAATAAATTATGCTTTTTGATTAGACACACCCGGATTTTAAATTAAGAGCAAGCCCATTAAGTATGTCGGGAATATGTATGCACCCTGATGTTCCTGATCTGCATACTTCTGTGTGAATGTTCAGTAAATTACACGTACACACAAGTTTACATTTTCATGTTTAAACTTGAAAAATCGTGTGCATACTTTGAATCTCAGTTTTTGGATTGAAAATAGTGGATGAATATAGTTTATATAGATAGTTACACGATTAACAATTGTATTCACAAGCACATATTGTTTTTATGTACTTCAGTATCGAAAGTTTTAGTAATTAAACGCTATTTTTTATTGAAAAGTGATTTTTCTTTTGGTTTTAATTATGAACTATTTTATTTAGCTGATGAAAAGATAGAGATATTGGAAAGGCAGCTGATGGCCTCACAAAAGGAGGTGATGCGGCTGGAGAAAGAAGCCAAGGAGTTGCGTCAGCAGTTGCTGCTGAGGAAAGATTCGTCTCACTCACATAAGGTCCAGGTTAGTGTGTCTTCAGGGGAAATTATTTTGCAAACCCAACTTTGTGTGTTAGATCAGAGGCCTCACAAGTCTAGTTTATTACTGGTCTGCTTTATTTAGTTGTAAGATTTATTTTAATTATTCCCAGCTTTCTGCCCTAATCTAGAATATTAGGGCTGTAAATCAGCAAACCTATTAACCTGTTAAAGACAGAAAACGGGTAGTGCACGTTTTATGTTTAGCATTGTTTAAATAGTGAATAAATGCACCAACAGTGCACATTTTGTGGTTAGTATTGTTTAAATAGTGAATAATATCACCAACAGTGCACGTCTTATGTTTTGCGTTGTTAAAGTTGTGAATAAATGCACTAAACAATCAATTAAAATGGTTGACAGACATAGGTTTCACTATAGAGCTCCACTTGTTATGATTAGTACTAGTATTAAAAACAAGAATTAAAGTCGTAAACTACAAAATTGCCGTAAATAATTCTGTCGTAGAGAGTTTTAACCGTAATGGTCCATGTTCCGTCGAGACTCAGTGGTTGAAGTCATTTCCTGTTGCGAAGAGATGGCCAGATTTGGTTTTGAATCCTGGTCGAGGCATGAAAAGTTGACTGTGAAATTTCTTAGGACTTTCCTGCAAGTACGTGCCTGAGGCTCACGGTTAAAGAACAGCGTTGCGACATGACAGATTAGGTACTAATGTAATGTTGACTGTGTAATCAACATCACCAGATTAGCTCATTTTTATATTGAGATTGGTTTATTGATGTCCATAGTTCTGGGTGTGTGGTTCGAGCATGCGCATCAATGGATTTCCCTCTCCAACGACAGTTGTAAATTCATAAAATAAACATCTCAGACACGGTACCTAGAAAATACTTCCACATGATTGGCTGATATAGTTACCAGTATTTAATTGAATAATAGACCAACTGATTTTGTCCATGTGACGTCACAGTCTACTGCACAGCTTCTCGTGATACCTACCGTATTTTCTAATTACTGTGTTCTCGAATAGAACAAAATCAGCTGTTTTTTTTCTTTTAAAAATATGTTTTCATATTTGATGAGTTTCTACAATTTTCAATACAATAGTGTGTAACCTTATAAGTTATTTTAAAATTACAATATTATAGAAGAAGCACTATTACTTTAATTATTATTGTTATTACTATCTCCATCTTTATTCCAGTTTTGTATCTTTAATTTCAATAACATAAACACCATCGAGCAAACTATATAAACATAGCAGCCTACCTAAATTACATTTTGACATTTTGAACAGACTGTACACAATAGACGTAGAAGTATGGTAGGGATATTCACTATCTCGCTTGCACTACCTCTCTTCTACATGCCTAGAACCGTGGCCTGGTCTGTACTTGCCCTTAAATCTTTTTATGGGTTAAATTTGTATGTCCTCTATTACGGTAATCTACGCTTATGAACTTAATTTTCAGTGCATATTTTATTTAATATTTAACTAGTCCTACATATTTTACTTTTAAGAATGTTGAAATTGAGTTTTTGATCAATGATACTTCTAGACTTTGTAGCATAAAATTTAACAATTTTTACTACAAATATTTGTCAACAAGTTATTACTTAAAACAGATGTTCACAATTTTTTTAATTTAGATATGAGAGAGTCTCTAATATACTAATTCCTGGCCTAGTGCCCTTTAACCTAACCTAACATTTTTTTATTTAATATTTTTTAGAGATTGTATGTGTTGTACTATTTTTTATTTAGTGAATATTCCATTGTAAGAAACTATTTATTGTTAATTTGTGTTACCAAGAGAATTTTTTAATTAAGTCGACATTACAAGATGATCGTACAACTTTTGTATACATAAACAAAATTAAATATATTTTAATGCTCTTTTTGATGCCATTTGTGGTGATGCTGTGTAATATCAGTACAGTTCATAATGGTTTTTGTTTTTAAATAATTATTTTCACTAAGCACTGATTATGTGTACACAGTAATTGTGATAGCAGCAGTTTAAGGTTTAAAATTTCTATCATTTTCACTTGGTTGTGTATCAAGCATTGCACCACAAATATCCAATGATGTAAAACGCAAGCTGTTGTAGATATGGGTCTAGATCTATTGATCCTACACTTACAATGAAGTACATATAGTAGAAAAGGGCATTGAAGTGCGTGGAAGGGTTTTACTTTTTTCCAATTGATCAAATGCTCAGACACTTTACAATATAAGTTTTGTGTTTGTACCTTAGATTTTAACTTATTGGCCAACCTTTATGTTCTTGATACATGTAACTTGATACTCCCCCAAGCATCCTAACACATATTGTGTGATACTTTTAGATGTTGAGAACTACATACAAAATATCAATTTTAGCCTAAAACTGTTTAATTTTGTTCTTCTTTTTCGATTTTGCCCATCCAAGGGCCATGTTTAGCAACTGTTGTTCAATGTACATTTCTCCTATTGCAATATATCTCTTTTATCTTTTGCCAATATATCTAACTATGCTGCTTCATTCGATCTTCTGTCCATACTGCTCCTTCAGTTCTTCTCTTCTTCACTTCAAAATCCACAAAACGTTGAGATTTATATCTTATCAGGTCTCTACTCTATTAGTAACAGTAATGTTCTTTAACGATAACCTTATTGTTACAGAAGTCATTAATAGACATGTACTCAGAGGTTCTTGACGAGCTGTCAGGTTATGACAGTAGCTATCAGGCCCAGGATCACCTTCCCCGTGTAGTCGTTGTCGGGGACCAGAGTGCAGGCAAGACTTCTGTCCTCGAGATGATTGCTCAGGCAAGGATATTCCCTCGGTAAGAAACAAAATAATGTAATCTTAAGAAACGTGTGTGTAAATTGAATTACAATGTACAATAATGATCTGAATTTTATTTTTTGCAAAATAAATTATTTCGCTTGGTCAGGAAATTAAGTAATCAATAAATGTACCAACGTAGGAACAAAATAGGAAATGAGCAACGACTAGCTTGGTTGTACATAAATAAACAGCAATACTATTTAACAGATTACCTCATACATTGTGATTAAACCCAGATTGGAGTGACATTTTTATCTCGACCACTGCTCCAAGCAGCTGCCCTACTAGTGGTGCACTTGTCTTTGCCAATTGTGTATCTCTGCTTTCAATAATATTGGCAAAAAAAGACAGGAATTGTGTGTTTTACGAGACATGTAGAAATATGATTTTGTCAGTTGGGTCAGGTTATTCTTCGGTAATTGTGTAGATATAGAGAGTAAAATGTGTTTTTAGTCAACTCGTAATAATGATAATTATTTATGCTATGGTCCTGTTTGATCTTTTGCATACAAGGTGTCCTGTAAGTATCCACTCAAATTTCTGAAGGCTGTTCCTTGGGTTAAAACGAACAAAAAGTGTCATGTGTACAAATTGTATGTCTCGCATAATGTTGAGCTGTTACTTGTATCATTAATAATGTTTCTCAATACGATGCATCATCCTCATTAGTAGTAGTGAGGTCTCAAAGACTAAGAACAATTTTCTCAGTGGCCTCTTTTAATGTTATTCCATTTTTTGTATACTGTTTGAATGTTTAGCGCCAATAAAGACAAACTAAATAAAACTTAGGCATTCTGTACCCTCAATATCTTGTATATTCATCAAGGTTACCTAGCTCAAGGTTACACTGTTGAGAATGTCTGTAAGTGTATTTGTTGTTCATATTTCTTGGCTTTACACTTAGCTAGTACACATAATTTTTGTACGTATAGAATTAATAATGTTTATGCATAAAATGTAGTTTACATTTTTTACAATCTGTTGCAGAGGCGCTGGGGAGATGATGACACGTGCACCTGTGAAAGTAACACTCAGTGAAGGCCCGTATCACATCGCCCAGTTCCGAGACTCAGACCGTGAATATGACTTAACCAAAGAGAAAGACCTCCAGGAGCTGAGAAACGAGGTGATATTATAAAGTATATTGTATTACTTTTGGTAAGAGGAAAATATAAATTATATGTGGGTCGTAATTTAATATGTTAATTCATGTTATAAATATTAGTAGTTTTTTTGGAGTCATATATCTTTTTCATTTACAAACTGAGATATTGCCTCATCAGCATTTGTTAAGCATGATATTGTAATATTTTTTTCTTCCATAATTTGTCCAATGACAATACGAATTTATCGTTTTTTAAATATTGGTTTAATTTAATTTAAAAAAAATTGAATTATAACATAAGTTATTTGTTCTCAATAAATGAATAAAATTAAAATTGATCCCAGGGCTCTAGATTATTGTGTTCTCATTAAAAAAAAAATATTAGTACAATCATAAATAGCTGTAATTTTTTTTAAACTGGAGAATAAAATCTAATAAGACAGCAGATGTAGCAGACTCGTAACACATTCACTGCTGATCAAAGATTATGTCCTTTAACATATGCTGAAACTAGAAGTGTCATTTCTAAAAACTATCCACTAAATAATAAAAATGTAAAACTAATATATCTCATAAGTCACATAACCTCTAAACACAAATGTATAGAACGCAAAACAATCACACTCAACAATAAACCAGTAATCAGCTATTTTAGTCCATGACTCACAAGTGCGTTGTCTGCTCATTGACACAAAGCGCAAGCTCAACTTGATGCATAAGTGCATTTCCAGCAGTGAACGTGTTAAGCTCAGGGGGTTGTGAATTGTTTTGGATCAGGAATTTTTGGTACTGTTTGATGTGCCAAAATTCTAATCTCATTTTAGTAAAGACATATCATGCTTGATGGATGACTTAAACATTGCACATATAACAATTATTTGAGATTTGCATAGTGTAACGTGTGTTGTAGGTGGAGAGGAGAATGAGCAAGAGTGTTCTGCAGTCAGGCAAGACTGTAAGCACGGAGGTGATCTCCATGACTGTAAAGGGTCCAGGTCTACATCGCATGGTTTTAGTTGACCTGCCAGGCATCATCAGTGTGAGTATCTATGTTTGAATTTTTTTACGATTGGGAGGGCCAGGCTTCCGTACCTGGTAACGGCCCCTCAGCCAAAAGGCTTATTGTGCACCCTCCTTTACAGGACTTCAAACCTAATCCAATCCATGATCTTTAAAGAACCTTGAGATTATTTTGATGAGGTTTTCCTGTGCCCACCCACCCACCCATACACGCACAGTGCTAGTGACCCACCCACCAACCCATACACGCACAGTGGTAATGACCCACCCGCCCACGCATACCCGCTCAGTGATAGTGTATTCAGTAGTACGACCGTGGGTGGGTAGCTATACATGTACAATGGTATTGACCCACCCACCCATCCATACACGTACAGTGGTATTGACCAACCCGCCCACCCATACACGTACAATGGTATTGACCCACCCGCCCACCCATACACGACAGTGGTGATGACCCACCCACCCACCCATACACTTACAGCAGGGTGGCTACTCACCGGGAATTTCAGGAAAACCGGGAATTATGCTTGAATTTTACGGCGCCTTGAAAAAACCTGGAAATATGCTTGAATTTCGGTAACCATGGGGAATTCTCGTCGAGAGAGACGAGAGTAATCCGGTAACGTCAGGAAGGTTCGGACTTCAGGGCTCCAGTTAAACTCAAGTGATAAGTTCGGGAAACATCGTCAATCTTCGTATGATTAGACACGAGTCGACTAGGCACATTGATATGTTCAAAATAATACGCATGGAATAGTTTGACAAAACGGTTGCAACCGAAACAGTTTTGACGTCGAAACAGTTGAATGAAGCTGTTGCAGACAATATGATAGCTTCACCCACCGCATTTTGCCGAAACACACAAATCAATTCAATGTCAAGCGTCGCCTCTTAGATTTGTTGACATTCGGTTGCAACTTACGCTGCAGGTTAAAGTTGCGACTAAACTTTTAGAGTTATCGTTTTGTTCTATTGATATCCGATGACGCTCACTGTTGCTGTCTGATCTACTGCAGCTATTTGCAAAATTTTGAAACGTTTTGGTGCCGAATTATTGTTTCAATGAAACTGTTACGTTCTTTTTAAATAACGAAAATACATCGACAACAGGCTGGGCTGATGCATTTGTTTTGTTTACGTTTACCATTACCGGCAACAACAGGTGGGCAACAAGAAGAGAAGAGATAATGTGAACGGTGTGTTTTGTTAATTAACCTTCCAGTTTATTTATTCAGTTATTATAAATAAAATGCAGAATTACTTAAACAATTTATCGTTGATAAAAACATTAGTACAGTATAAAGTTCATTGGATGTTGTTTCAAGTGTGGGACGTTTTGTGTTGTAGTTTATTGGCTTAAAGGTCTAGGCCTACTAACTCTAAAATCGTAATTTTTGACAAACTGTTTTAGTTTTGTGTGAATTATTATTTATTAAAACCAACAAGGTTATTATGTAGTTTCTTGCCACCAAACAAAATTTGAAAACTACCTGAAATGGGTAAATAATTGACTACAATTTCTTGAGAATTTTTTATTCTTCGGAAATTGTTTTTACCGAACAATTCGAAAAAACGAATGTCATTTTAGTATTTTTGATATATTTCCATTAAATGATATTATAATCATTTTTTATTTTTATTTTGATGTGTTGTTTTTGCGCTAAATACGAATTTGAAAACTATTTTGGTCTATACAAATTATTTCTCGAGATATAACGGAAAAACTACTTTCGCGGCGAATCACAATTAGCGATCATTATATACATCAGATTTTAACCACAACAAACTGAATTCACGCATACTCCTGCCGGAATGACTGACGATAGGCCGTCACAATAATTTAACGCAAATTATGTCTATTTGTTGAGTAAAAAGTCATGATAAGTTCGGTTATGTTTGGTTAGGTCAGTAAAAAGTGTATTTTTCAGGCCGAAAAAATAATGTTACCGGATAACCCAATTATGTATTCGTGATCAGCATAAAAAAAATTTTGCGGAAATTACGTATTTTACCGAAAAATTCGGAAAACTAATATCACAACTTATAGTATTTTTGACATATTTCTGTTAGTTTAAATAGTATTTTAACCATCTTTTTTTTTATTTTGATGTGTTTTTTGTACTGAATACGAATTTGGTCTATTACCATTACTTCTTGAGTTATAACGAAAAACTACTTTCGCAGCGAATTGCGATTAGCGGCCATTACGCAGTCATTATATATAATAACTATTAATCACAAAAACCAAATTCATCTATATTTCCGCCGGAGTTACAGCCGCAGGCCATCACGAAGGCCAAACACCTGAATTTAACGCAAATTACGAATTTTTGTTGAGTAAAAAGACAATTAGGATAAGTTAAGTTATGTTTGGTTAGGTAAGTATAAAATGCATTTTCAGGCTAAATAAATAATTTAGTTTTTTTCACTATCAGATAAAAAACTAGTTTTTTTCGATTTTCCGTTAAAAAAGAGTTTTCTGCGGATGAAATCAACCTTAAAAAACTCACATTTCACCACTTTCAACAAGAAATTGTATTTTCAGAGGTGACAAGAAATTGCATGGTTACCAAAAATATGTTGGTTTTTTTCACATACTTATCAGATAAAAAACAAGTTTTGTTTTCAACTCATCGTGTTATTGATATAACAGTAATTAATTAAAGCTGGGCCTATCGCAAATAGTCCGTAGGCTTATTAATAAAAATTGTATTAAAGTAAGCTAGGCATATCACTAGATTTTGAGCCTACTTATCAATGAAATAAAAAATTTTAGGTAACTGCTAATTAAACCTAGGATACTTTTGCAATAATTCAATTTCTTTATGGCCTACATGATTATTGACATGCCTAGCTATAAAACATGTGCTTTGTTATGTATTGTACTATAATGAGTGATTACGTTGATTCAGAAATATTTTCCTCTGTAAGCGTGCCTTGAATTTTGTTTGAAACCCCTTGGAAAAAACCTTGAATTGTGCTTGAATTTTTTTTACATGATTGAGTAGCCACCCTGTTACAGTAGTGATGACCCACCCATACACGTACAGTGGTGATGACCCACCCACCCACTCATACACTTACAGTGGTGATCTTTTATATATATATATATATATATATAAAAGACAAATACCACTGACTGACTTAAAAGTTAAAGTTTGTCTTATTTTACCAGGCGAAGTTAGGGCTAAGGAACCCTCTCTAACACTTAACCTGGGGACCAACGGCTTTACGTGACTTCCGAACCACGGGAGCGGCAGGGCAAAATCTATTAGTGGTCACATTGGGAATCGAACCAGGACCGGCAGCGTGGCAAGCCAGCGCCTTAGCACCTTATCTACGGCCGCTCCCGTATAAAAAACTTACTCACTCATGAAACCTCAAAAACCACCAAACGGTTTTATAGAAATTTTAAAGGAAGTTAGCTTTGGAATCGAAGGGGCCCACTAACATTTCGAAATTCCATTCCTAAGGGGTAAAAACCATCCCTACAAATTTCCTTTTTTCCATAAGAATAACATTGGGTTGAGTTTAGTAAATTAATAACAGCTGTTTTGTAAATAAATAAACATGTTTATTTCGTATGTTTGACATTATCCTATTGATACATTAAGAGTTTAATCTTTAACTGTTAAACAAAAACAAATTAAATGAACACGCTTAAAATAGGCTAGGATTGGGTGTTTATAATAATAAATAGGTAGTAACGCAAGTAGTGTGAGTGAGATAATGTAAATAAATTTAATATTGTGAGTTTACGTTATGTGGTTAATCTATTTATTTGGAGTCAAAAGTCACATGCGAGGTCTATCGAGTGCAGCGAGAATCGGAGTTGGCATGTGAAGCGTGCAGGGGTGTTCCCTAGTAAAATAATAAAAACCTATTGCTTGTATCAGACATTGCACTTGGTTACACTTGATGTGATTGTACCTAAGACTGTGATTATCCTGGACTGTTCTGCTATTTTGTTAGGTTATATGTGTTGACAGGTTGGCAAATGGTCACTTATTTAAGGTTTTTGCTGAATTATATACAAATATTGCTCTTGTGTTAATATTGTTTTTTTTTAATTGTGAATTTTTATAAATAACACACTTAAAAATTTTGCAAATTGTATGATATTTCATACCTCTTTTATAGAGCCTAATTATTTCTGTTCCATCCTTTTAAAACTATAAAGTTTCTTGCCCTCTTAATACATTGGGAATAATCGTTATGTATTAATATTTATTTTATTTTATTTATTTTTATTTATTCATAAGACGCCGATCGTCAAGATTGGGATATGGATTTCGAATGAGTGTGATGAGTGTAGATGAGTGAGTGTAGTCATTGTTACAAACTAAGGCCGACTATTCCTTAGAAAGTGTCATTAATTAATAGCCCAATGACAAATGAACAGCTGGTGGTTATCAGCTGATCCTTCTCAAAATGTATTATGACTCTGATTGGGATCGAACTGAGAACCTTTAGCACATGAAGCTGGGATTGAACCAACTACGCTACCGACCAATCAATAAATTTTCTTTATTTCTTAAATAATAAGCTTTTCTTATAATGACCTCTATTGAACTTTTGTAGGTATTTATTTATTTATTAGAGGAACTATTGCTTCGGAACACTGTGGTAATTCTCCTTAGAATTGTATGTCAGAGTATATAATATAATTTTAAGGACAGCTCTTGTATTTTTCAGACGGTAACGAAAGATATGGCAAGTGATACAGCTGAGGCCATTCGCCGAATGTCACGGCTGTACATGGGAAACCCAAATGCCATAATCCTGTGTATACAAGATGGCTCGGTGGACGCAGAGCGCAGCAATGTAACTGACCTTGTGTCCCAGATGGACCCGCAGGGCAAACGCACCATTTTTGTTCTTACCAAAGTGGACTTGGCAGAGGACAGTTTGGCCAATCCTGACAGGGTAAGTTGCTTTTAATGTAATCTCAATAAAATACAGCATAAATTGTAAACTTTAAATACTCAGTTCCTGAAACAGCAATGTCAGTGTACTTCTTTACAACATTTTTCCTGTGGATAGATTTCATGGAAAAAGTGATGTAAATGTTCCTTCATGTTGGAATATAAATTCTACCTCGCATGCCTCAACACCATTATGTCATTTTGTTTGACTGTCCCGTTCTACAATCTTGATTTGATTTTTGTTGTTGCAAAAGTAAGGAAGGGGCTTTATTTATTATACCAACAAAGTCTGCAAGAGTGAAACAACTAGTTGAAAATTTAAAAAAATTATATTTTATGGTACCTAAATATACTTTACATAAAAAAATCCTTTCTGTTTGCATAAACGTTATATGTTGTAAATACAATTTACGTGAAGGAAATTAATTGTTACATAGTAAATTTACTGTAGCAGAGTTCTGTAACCCAGCTACTTGGGCTTAAGTGTTGTAGAGAGTGTAGGCTCTGCTCTCAGTTCTCTTAACACTAACATGACTTGCACTTATTAGTTGCCATCGTGGTCACTGTAAGTGAAGTTTGGGGTGTCCACGAGGAATGGTTGTGAGATTCAGGTTGTGTGTACGGGAGGGAAATTAGTAGCAGTTAGCCGAAAAACACACCAATCTTTTATGGTTTTTGATTCCTTCCCAAGCTTTGGTTTCCTACTTATTGTGGGTATTAGTCTATTAATAAACTGTTAATCATAGTAACAATGACTGAACTTTTTAACTACATTCCTATACCAACCATATTTGCCTTAATCTTGATGTGTGGCGTCTTAATAAATACAAGTCAGTAAATAGAAAAGAAATTATTTCTGAGTTGAATTAACTTGTATTTTTATTATACTTCATATCAAATGAAACATTTTAATATCACTTTATATTTCTGTAATGACTATGACTTATATGAAGAAGTCGGTTAAGTATCTGGGAGTAATCCTTGATCAGAAACTGACATGGAACTTGCACCTTGATAAAGTCATCCGCAGAGCTATATGGTCCTTCGTGACCACTAGGCGCTGCGTGGGCTCCACATGGGGCCTGTTACCCCATGTCTGCCACTGGCTTTACACAGCGGTCATCAGACCACAAATTACTTACGGGGCTTTGATCTGGTGGCCTAAGGTCAATCAGGTAACGGTCCGGGGTAGGCTTTCTAGCCTACAAAGACTTGCCTGCATGTGCATGACAGGGGCCTTTAGGTCGACCCCTTCTATTGCACTGGAGGTTCTTCTCAACCTGCCGCCCCTTGATCTCTTCATTATTGGGGAGGCTCGGGCGGCGGCTTACAGGCTTCAACTAACTGGCCACTGGAGGGGGTCCTGTACAGGTCACTCCTCAGTGGCCAATCTAGTTAACGATGAGGTACTCTCAATGAAGTCTGACTTCATTGGGACTAAGAATCCAGACCCTATACTGTGGATTTCAGGTCAAGGGAGTACTGGGACGGTGTTAGTAGCCCGGTTTCTTCTCACGACCGAATTGTATGGTTCACAGACGGGTCAAGAATGGGCAACAAAGCTGGATTTGGTGTCTATACTGGCGACCCTAGGACCAACGCTAGCGTGAGCCTGGGAGCGTGTGGCACCGTTTTCCAAGCTGAAGTCGCCGCAATCCTTCAATGTGCCGCCCAGGCGGTCGAGAGAGGAGTTTGCGGGAAACATATCCACATCCTCTCAGACAGTCAGGCGGCCTTAGGGGCTCTTGACTCCTGGAAGGTTTCGTCTGGTCTAGTCTGGGAATGTGTGGAGTCCCTCAGCATCCTGGGTTCAAGAAATCAGGTCTTGCTGGAATGGATCCCAGGACATAGGGGATTAGAAGGCAACGAGCAGGCCGATGCCTTGGCTAGGGAGGGTGCTCTCAAGCCCTTCATTGGTCCTGAGCCGGCCTGCGGCGTTTCGACTGCAGCTGTCAAAACAGCAATCAAAAACTGGGTCAGCGCCAGACATCTGGAAAGGTGGCGGCGGTTCCCAGGGCAAAGACTCGGCAAGGTTCTTGTCAGAAATCCTTCCCAGAAGTTAACAAAGTCACTTCTTGGGTTGAGCAAACTGCACGTCAAGCTGGTGGTGGGACTCATCACCGGTCACGGCAAATTCCGGAAGCATCTAAGAACCGTGGGACTCTTTATGGAGGATCCCATCTGTCGCCTCTGTGTGGAGGACGAAGAGTCGGCAGAACACATTGTCCTGGAGTGTGAGGCCCTTGGTGCCAGGAGAAGAGCACTTTTTAAGGCTCACCTCTGGGACAGTCGGAAATTACTAATCTAGTGAAGAAGCTCCTTGACCTGGTCAAGGATTGCCAGCTTTACGACGATTAGGCACCGGGATTGGCACAAAAAGCCTCAGGCTTCGTTGCAAGGGTTGGCTGGATCAACTGCATATCCCCATACTAACTAACTAACTAACTAACTATATGAAGAATTTAACATTCTGTTGTAAAGAAAATTTCTTTCATAGAGAACTTAAAATAAAAGAAATTTCGTACTAGTTCATAATTCTGTTGTCAGACAAAATTTTTCAGTTCCATTCCAATAAGTACTTAATTAGTAACACAATAAGTACTTAATTAAAAAATTGCTGGGGTGGTGGCTCAGTGGCTAAGGCTTCAGACTGCGAAGTGTAACTTTCAAGGTTCAAATCCCCAACTGAGCTAATGGTCGGTATTTCAACCGGTATAAAGTTCACAAACAGGTCTCATGTGAACTGGCAAGTAAAGTTATTTTCAAATAAAAATTTGTTTGCCCAAGACTGATCTATGGAAGACTCCATGGTCATGATGGATTATATTTTACTCACCATTTTATCCAGATGTTACAATAAAACAGGTATATGCCTGAACTTCCAAGTATATGCTTGAGCATTATTCCAGCTGTACATATGATTCAAGTTAATATAAATAGTTAGATTATGGTCTACGAATATCACAGATCTGTCTAACAAATATAAACACTAATGTAACCTATATTATTCATGTTCAAAAAACAGGTTACATATTTTAATTTTAAAGTTGCAGAAGTAGTTTGTAAATTGTTTAACCTGATCTGCTGACAGTATCAGTTATCACGTAAATTGTTGCATCAATAAATTACCACCAAAACCACTGCAGGCCCACTTGAGTGATGTAGCTATCTTTTACTTGGTCTGTTGTTAGATACGGAAAATCCTGTCCGGAAACCTGTTTCCCATGAAAGCACTGGGTTACTTTGCTGTAGTTACTGGAAGGGGGCGGAAAGAAGACTCCATTCAAAGTATACAGGAGTATGAAGAGCACTTTTTTAGAGCCTCCAAATTATTTAAGTGCGTGAGTTAATAATCTAGTGAAAATCAAGCTAAGATTATTGTAGAAACAATTTTAAACTTACCTAGTATTAGTATTATTGTAATTTCTCAAGAAAAAAAACTCAATGATTTTAATAGGCTAGATGGATAATGGTGTAAACCAAAGATAAAGTATCCTGCCAGTCAATCATAAAACTGACCATAGTCAATCAGAAAACTATAACCAGTAAATAATATTTAAAAGTATTGTTTGTCAAAAAAAAGTAGAAACTACATTGAATTGTAAATATTTCTGATTTATAATAATCTAATTTTAATGAATCGCCAACAACCACATAACAATGCTTTTTCTCAATTTTTAATTCAGTTATAGACCTCAGAATAGCTTAATTAATCATGTGTACAATATAAATGTTCATTTATAATTAATAAGTAACTTTGAATATATAATTTTGTTAACCTCGTTTATGGTCTAAAGGTATGGAAAATAATTGTGTAATAAAACATAGTGAACAGAAGTAGTTTTACCTCACAGTTAAATTGTGTACCTATTTAAAAAATATAGAGGGTGAAAAAAAATATGGAAACGCTTTCACAACTTTTGAATGACTTCACTTGTAAGAGTGAAATCTTTTCATGATAATGGCTTCAAAGAACCTACTTTTTGATGCCATTAGCGACATTTCATCTTTTTAAGGGGACAGCTCACGAGGAGTTGAACAAAAATCTTCTATGTAAGCCTAGGTCGAGTTTGGTATCAAATGAAAGGTCCATTCAAGAGAAATTAATTTCCGCAAACCGGACTTCGAAAGGTTTATCCATTCCAGAGTAGCGGTCATTTGAATTTCAAAATAACTAATTTGAACAATATTATTTCTCCGCTATTTAAGGGTTTCAAGTAAGTTATTCTGATCAAACATTATTATTTTTGAAACATAATTATTGAAAAAAATTAAATTATCAATTTATCAATGGAAAAAATAACATTGTTATGTAAGCATTTCTATATTTTTTCCCACCGTTTACAATAAACTGTTGTGTAAAAACAATAATAAAATCCACATAAGAGCTAAAATATGATTTATGATTGTGGAATGATACATAGAACTATGAGAGCAGTTTAGTTATTCAGCTTGTACATAAATAAATCAAGGGCATTTTTTAGTTTTTTTAGTCAAAAATGAAATGTTTCCATTTTAGACTCATAAAGAACAATAGAATAAATAATTGGCTTGAACTAATTTTGTAATGTTTGTGGACTAATTAGTTTTGCTATAAGACTAGTTCTGCCAAACCTGAGGAGTTTGTGCAGGAACCATGAGGTAGTCTTGTACTCAATGGCAGTGCTTTATATTTTCTTTGTACACATTTATTACATAGTAATTGAATCTAACAATAGTAACTTCATTTATTATATTAATGAGACTGGTGTAGGAATGTGGCCATCACAGGCCAAGTGACCACTCGCAACCTGAGCCGAGCTGTGGCTGAATGCTTCTGGAAGATGGTGAAAGAGACAGTGGAGCAGCAAGCTGACGCTTTCAAAGCAACTCGCTTTAACCTGGAGACTGAATGGAAAAACAACTTCCCCAGGTGAGGTTTCAGCGCCTAATATAATTTGGTTGGAAAAATCTAGTCAGTGAGTTCTATGGTCAGGTCAACATAATAGTAGGTTCAGAATAAAATACTGGTTATAATGAAGTTAGATAAACATGTTTTATACACATTTAGTATAAAGCTGACAGATATAAATAATACATTGACTATAGTTATTAGGTTAGAAAAACATGTTTTATACACATTTAGTATAAAGCTGACAGATATAAATAATACATTGACTATAGTTATTAGGTTGGAAAAACATGTTTTATACACATTTAGTATAAAGCTGACAGATATAAATAATACATTGACTATAGTTATTAGGTTGGAAAAACATGTTTTATACACATTTAGTATAAAGCTGACAGATATAAATAATACATTGACTATAGTTATTAGGTTGGAAAAACATGTTTTATACACATTTAGTATAAAGCTGACAGATATAAATAATACATTGACTATAGTTATTAGGCTGGAAAAACATGTTTTATACACATTTAGTATAAAGCTGACAGATATAAATAATACATTGACTATAGTTATTAGGTTGGAAAAACATGTTTTATACACATTTAGTATAAAGCTGACAGATATAAATAATACATTGACTATAGTTATTAGGTTAGATAAACATGTTTTATACACATTTAGTATAAAGCTGACAGATATAAATAATACATTGACTATAGTTATTAGGTTGGAAAAACATGTTTTATACACATTTAGTATAAAGCTGACAGATATAAATAATACATTGACTATAGTTATTAGGTTGGAAAAACATGTTTTATACACATTTAGTATAAAGCTGACAGATATAAATAATACATTGACTATAGTTATTAGGTTGGAAAAACATGTTTTATACACATTTAGTATAAAGCTGACAGATATAAATAATACATTGACTATAGTTATTAGGTTAGATAAACATGTTTTATACACATTTAGTATAAAGCTGACAGATATAAATAATACATTGACTATAGTTATTAGGTTGGAAAAACATGTTTTATACACATTTAGTATAAAGCTGACAGATATAAATAATACATTGACTATAGTTATTAGGTTGGAAAAACATGTTTTATACACATTTAGTATAAAGCTGACAGATATAAATAATACATTGACTATAGTTATTAGGTTGGAAAAACATGTTTTATACACATTTAGTATAAAGCTGACAGATATAAATAATACATTGACTATAGTTATTAGGTTGGAAAAACATGTTTTATACACATTTAGTATAAAGCTGACAGATATAAATAATACATTGACTATAGTTATTAGGTTGGAAAAACATGTTTTATACACATTTAGTATAAAGCTGACAGATATAAATAATACATTGACTATAGTTATTAGGTTGGAAAAACATGTTTTATACACATTTAGTATAAAGCTGACAGATATAAATAATACATTGACTATAGTTATTAGGTTGGATAAACATGTTTTATACACATTTAGTATAAAGCTGACAGATATAAATAATACATTGACTATAGTTATTAGGTTGGAAAAACATGTTTTATACACATTTAGTATAAAGCTGACAGATATAAATAATACATTGACTATAGTTATTAGGTTAGATAAACATGTTTTATACACATTTAGTATAAAGCTGACAGATATAAATAATACATTGACTATAGTTATTAGGTTAGATAAACATGTTTTATACACATTTAGTATAAAGCTGACAGATATAAATAATACATTGACTATAGTTATTAGGTTGGAAAAACATGTTTTAGTATGTTATATTTAATGTTTTTAAGTAATTGATAAGTGGTACGGTTTTAGTAAAAACACATTTGAGCATATTCAAATTTAGATTAGGTTAAAGGGCATTAGGCCAGGAATTTGTATAATAGGAGAGATATATCTGCAAACTTACCTGAGAAGACAGACAAGTGTCCTTGTACAGATTAGAAGAAAACAAATATAGGCTCAACACATAAAGAAATGTTCAGTACCAGAGTAGAAGTCTCTAATCACCTGAGGAAAGTGCCAGTGGCACTGAACATTTGTTTTATGTGTTGTACCTATTTTTGTTTTCTTCTATTCTGTTCAAGTAGGCTTAGCTTCTCAGGTAAGTTGCGGATACCCTGTCTCTCCTATTATACTCATATCTAAGAATGTTTTGGTGTAAGTTATATATCGAGTATAGTTGGTTTAAGCCTTGTATATGGAGGGTCCCTAGGTTGGGAAATAAAATAAATAACCTGTTTCTCACTTTTCATTTGTTACTGCACTGATAGGCAATAGAGTGCACTGTGTTCTGGACCAGTTCAGTCTGCTCCTGGGAGCCAGATTGGTAACCAAGCGTGCTTGCTGTCTTGCCTTACCCTTCTGGTTTACTTCCGATCGACTCTGTATTGTCAAAATCTTGTTTCTTGTAAGGCATACGCTTTTATAAACAAGTGTGTTTTATGCTCATTTAAAATTCGAACATCATAATGTTGATAATCATGTTTCTGATTAAAATTTAGATAAAAACGTGTTATACAGTATAATTTTTGGATTTTGAAAGAATGTACAGTAACTACTTAAATGAACAAAAGTGTGATTTTACTAGATAAAGATAGTTGTAATTTTATCTAATAAACTAAATTTTCATTAATTGATCAAGCAGGATGACACGGACAGGCGGATAAAGCAAGGCCAAAAAATCAAGGTTGTACTGTATGTCAGACGGGAATAAAAGTCCCCTAAAATAATATTATTGATTATTTTATAGTTTATTTTCATATATGTATATTAATGTAAGCACTTAAATATAATTAGATTAAGTTATTAACTCTTTGAACGCACACTCATATTAATTAACACAGGTAACTTCACTTAGTGGTCATCTGCCATGTGTGTGTGTTAACACATATTCAAACAGCTGTCAGGTTATGTAACTCGGCTGTAAACTGATAAGCTAATAAATCTAATAGCATTTGTTGGAACTACATTAGCTCTACTGATTGCTGTTAGGATACCGATTGTCAATACGAAGTCATAAAACTAGTTCAGCAACTAATTCAGATATGCGATGTAAAGCATCTACAAAATATATCTGCTATAATTAGTCTTCTAATGCAATTAAAACAATTAAGTTTTATCATTTATATATATTTTTACTTTTCAGTTTTTATCCTTATTATCGTTCTTTAGTATTTTAAATTTTCGAAATTGTTAGTTGGTCCAGTATTCATCTTGATTGACTGCTTCAGATTGACCTTGTCCTCACTGAATTGACAGCACTAAGTATAAGGGAAAGGTCAGGATATTGAATCACCTTAAAAATCACCTACAGCTTGGATGTAGAATAAAAAAAAATAAAAAAAAACATTGTCTGCATCGGACCAGACGGGGGAAGTTATACTTCTTTGGCCGTTCGCACACACCCACAGATAGGCAGGATATATAAATGAAATATAAGACATTTTTCTCTGTTATTCAATATATTTCTCTTCAATATAGTAGCTTCATCATTATACTATACACTTATATATACCTCATACATTTCTTCTATAAACATTCTTTCATCTTGGTTATTTTCTGGTTCCTCATTAGAAATCGTACTGTATTCCAAGAAAGACACAATTGGTTTATGATAACTAAAGTAACTAACAAATATTCTAGATTCAAACTTCTCAAGATATCTGCTAAATACAGCATCAATGGTCGTTCCGTATCTGGTCGTACTTTGGTTCTTATCATTCGATATTACCAAGTCTAGCTTGTCTTTTCCGATTCATATTCTGAATCTCTTCTTTCTCCCCCCCTTTCCCCGATGAGAACGACAATTATTCTCTGGATTACCAGTATAATTCTTCACTATATTGCTCACTATTAGTTTCTTTGTGTACTAAATTATAGACTTATCACACACAACATTCACTACGGCAAAGTTAATAATTCCAGTTTTTTAATATTAATAAAATTCAACGTGGTATGTTCACAATACAGAAAGCAAGATAAAAATGGATAAGAACAGCTGAGCGCAACAAATGTCGATCACGAGTTTCTTCTTTCTGGCCACGTGAGAACTGCAGTCAAGGAGTACCTGACAAAAAGGACGTAAGGCGTGGCCTTACTTAGCCACGCCCAACGTATCACGCAAAACGTGTGACGCGGTTTCTCGACCAACACTCGATCCCAAAAGTATACAACGGACGCAAAGAAGTATAACTTCAATAAACACAATAAATAAATCGAATGGAGACTCCCTACAAATCCACTTTGCAACCTATAATCACAGGAGTACAGCAAGGTTCGGTCCTAGGCCCGAAATTATATTATTTTAAATTAATATATGGTAGCTGACAAAAAAAAAAAAAAAAAAAAAAAAACGCTGGTGATACTATACTATTACAAAATGCTTACTGAGCGTTCACTAGGCCGCTTTGGTTTATTTTAAAAGTTGTTGTGTAGTTTTTGGCAGAAATTCTTGTTTAGCTTGGATGGCCAATTATCTACTGTTGTTTATAAGATTATTTATGTTGTAATTTATATTACTGTTATTTTGTTTTTAAGCTCTCCTTACTGGCAGGGAGTATAATTTAATTTGAAATGATCAAACACACCGATAATTATTAATTTTATTTTGTGAGGCCTTTCAGAAATGAAGTTTTTATTATCATACACATACAAATTAGTAGTTATTGGAGCTTGGTTCACTTCATATTATAAAATTATAATTGCTTTATACTTTGGAGATAATGCATATTCTTCATATTCTAAGTGATTACATCCCTAGTAATGTAGGGGTTTTAGGGTTATTTATCTCAGAGCTGTGCTATTGGTTGAAAATGATATTTAAATCTCTTATGATTTATTTTACTTTGATTTTTACGTAACAATAGGTGTTTATTTAAGTTTCTCCATTAACTATTATTTCCAAAAAAAATTACAAATATTGTTTTCTGTAGGTTAAGAGAATACGACCGTAATGAGCTGTTTGAAAAGGCTCGGGGAGAGATTTTGGATGAAGTTGTGAATCTCAGTGAAGTATCGGTTAAAACGTGGGAAGAACTTCTCATAAACAAGATCTGGGATAAGGTATCACTCAACGTATTTGAGAATATCTACTTGCCGGCTGTGCAAACTGGAGACAGCAGTAAGTCCACCAACTTTATTTTAAATTTGTTCGATACTAACGTAACATCTTCTATATTTCATAAACAAAAATATTTTTAATATATCAATGAACATTTGAAAATAAGCTTTAAGAAATAATTTATCATCTTTTCTTTTTATGTTATAAGGTGGATCAAATTTGAGCGTTTTATTTGTTGATCGTTTCTATTTGTTAGGCCTATATAACTCTTTTATCCTTCCACATGCTAAATAGAACTGCTACAGCTTATCTTGTCATCACAGTGCAATTGATTTTTGGTCACTGTCAAAACTTTACTTAGAAAAGTAATTAAGTAGAGTGTCACTCAACACAAGTACAACGTTTTGCTATGAACTGATTACACACTATATACTGTTAAGTTCAATCTTTAAAGCTAGTTGAGAAATGTTTTGGATTGATTTGGTTGTAACAGGCTAAGGTCTTATTAGAAGAAGGTGAGTTCCTAAAATTAAATAATTAAAAACCTAACAAGGAAAACACCATCCCAGCATTGTAGAAGCCACGAATGTAAACGAGCTTCAATCGCTTAAAGCTCATGGTTAGGGCCACGTTTGAAATTTCATATTTACAATAGTAATTTGCAATTTATTAAAGCTCTATTAATCAATTTACTAAACCCACAATAAAGTATTTTTCTCTGCATGCTAACTGCTAAGACTAATTTAAAAATTACCTATCAAATATTAATCCATACTTTATAACGTATACATACTCTTGTTGTGCAGAGATGTTTAACACAACAGTGGATATCAAGTTGCGACAATGGGCAGATAAGACTCTGCCACAGAAGTCAGTGGAGGCTGGCTGGGAGGCGTTGAAACATGAGTTTACACGATTCATCGAGGGCAGGAAGCACAGTAAGGATCACGATGATCTATTCGACAAGTTGAAACAAGCCGTCATTGATGAGGCCATGTCCCGTCATAAGTGGGAGCCCAAGGTATTGAAAACAAAATGAAATTATATTACGTATATTTATATCCAGAGTTTTACACCAGAATCCGATTAATCACAAATTATGTCAATGGTATCAATAACGAATGTGTATTTAACAACCCCTCCTCTTCCCACTCTTGTCTCATTTTAACAAACTTAAGTCATTACATATTAATTTTCATGAGAAATTATTACATACATTTTTATATATTAGGTTAAAAGTGATAGGAATCAGCACACTTACATAAGAAGACAAGTCCAATAACACCACAGTTATAGTAAACAAATACAATAGTGTCACAAGTGCATACATTTTCTGTGCCACTGGTACTTCCTCAGGAGACTTTCTTTAAGGACTTCCCTTCAACTCCTTCCCCATCAGCAAACTTCATATATATATTTATATATATTAACTGAAAAACTGCATCTACACCTGAGTGTTGCTCTATGGATGTACACCCCCACCACAGCCACCTACCCAGCAATAGTGGAAGTCATTTCAGTGTCTATCTCTCTCTCTCTCTCCCTCTACTCACCTGAAGAAAATGCCTGTGGTGTTGAAAATTTGTGAGATTATGTCTATTTTGTGTTTGTGACTACTATTCTGATGTTGGTGAACTTGTCTTTTAAGGTAAGTTTGCTGATGTCCTATCTCTCTAATATACTAATTCCTGGCCTAGTGCCCTTTAATCTAACCTAAAAAATATACACATATTAAGTATTTATCATTTCAATCCCTCATCTTATATCATCTGTACTCTACTAAAACAACTTGATAAATAAATGTTTGCATGTCTCAAATATTGTGAAATTGTTTTTAAAATACAGTGATACATATAAATATTCAGGAATTTCAACCGCCTTTCCAATTCTTATTGTTCAGTTTTACTGTCTAACGCATATAAACTGAATCACCTTAGGAAATAACATTTTTTTTATCATCTACTGTGACATTCTTTGTAACGTCCATTTAAAAAAAATGTTAATCATACTCCCTATAACCTGTTTGAGCAAACTATTGCCAGTGTTTCAGTAGTCCCAAGCTAGGTATGCCCTGGTTTAATATGGTAAATTATTTTATTATTATTTTGTATATTTTCTTAGCTAAAAACGTTGTTAATAATATAATATAATAATAATAATTTTGTTTTAAAATTAATTATAACAATTATTTCAAGTTTAATATCCATTTAAATAAATTTACAAATACTAAACTTCCTTTGTAAAGCATCAACTTCAGTTGAATATTATTAGGTTCAAGAGATGTATATAAATTAGCAATTATACTGTGTGATTGTAAGATAATGTCTGCTAGTATTTATAACCTAAAACATCTTGAATACTCCATTTGTTGTTTCATGGAGATGATCTGTAGTATTACATTTGTAGGCCAATGAAGTACTGCGAGTCATCCAGTTGAACACTCTGGAGGACCGGAACTGCAGAGACAAGCATGCCTGGGACTTAGCCGTCAAGTTTCTGGAGAACAGTGTCAAGGAGAAACTCTGTGTGAGTATAGCTCCCTCTGTGCTAGTTAATTGGTTGTGTACATAGTATATATGGCCGTATTGTTAAAACTGAACACATTCGTTAATGATGAAATGTTTTATCACTTATAATACAATACCACTGTATGTGTATGGGTGGGTAGGGGAGTTGATATAGTAAATTAAACAATTTAATTATAAATTAAATTGCCTGAATGGCTTAAAATTATCGTTGTGATGGAAAGAAACCTGTTTTGTATTAGTTTTATAAATTAAAAGTATAATTCAATTTTGTATCATCTGACGAGAGAGTTACTTAGGAAAGTAATGGTAAATTAATAAGCTAATGAATTGTTTAATAGTTAGAAATTAAAATTCTAAATCTATTTTGAACTTACTTTATAATGTACCTGGACTATTGCAATAACACCCCTTCAGTTTTATAAAAGTTGATATAGCAACAACTCACCCCCCCCCCCATACACGTACAGTGGTATTGACCCACTCAACCCTCCCCCACATACACATACAGTGGCATTGACCCACCCACCCATACAGGGTGTAAGTATATTGGAGAGATATTCAAATTCAAATTACACATATTCGTAGAGAACAGTGTTAATGTCAAAGAAGTGTTATTGTTATAATGGTGTCAATAGTTAATGCATGTGTTGTTAAGTTGTTTAGTTGTCCGCCTCTGAAGGAACTCTTGGATAGAGTAAATTGTATTTTCCATTAGCCATTTTTGGAGAGATTTCTTCTCTGGGCGTTTTTTCAGTTGGTCGAGGCTTTCTTTTCTGCCAGGGTCAGTCGGTGTTCATCTAGCAGGAAGTTGAATCCATGTCTAGTGAAGAAAGTGCCAGTGGCACAGATAATGTATGATAATGTGATTCTATTTTATTTGCTTACTACTACTCTGGTGTTAGTGAACTTGTCTCCTAAGGCAAGTTTGCTGATGTCCTATCTCTCCTAATATGTTAATTCCTGGCCTAGTGTTCTTTAACGTAACCTTAAATTAGCAGTTTAAAATAGGAAAATCGTATGTCTTTTAAAATGTACAACTTGTAACAATTTTTTTTAAATTATTTATGAACTAATCTTTATTCAGACCACAGAAAAAATGTTGGCGAACCTGGTGGGACCAAGTACTAAAGAAAGGTGGCTGTACTGGAAATATTCCACTGAAGAGCAAGACAAGCGTTATGCTGTTAAACGTGAACTGGACAAGATCTTAAATGCCAACTATGTAAGTTTTGTCTTGTTATTATTCAGTATTACTAAAACAGCTTACGTACCTACCTTAAATTACTAATACTGTTTTCTCCGCTAAGTCCAAGGAAGTCTTAATTTTATGGACTATATATTGAAAGAGGTTGCCATGTTTAATTCTTACCTTAAAACTAGGACACAGATTGTTGGAGTTAATTCTCAAGTAATTAATTGCCAATATTATTGTAAACCATTGTAACTGATTTTAAATTCAGTTTGCCTTGTTTTGGCACTGTTAATACAGATGATATTAATCCACAGAGTAACTTCTTTAGTTAAAATACTTAACAGATGGTATTCTTATAGATAGTATGATATATTTTGATGACAATTTATAAAAGGTACCTCAACAGTTTTATCATGAAAAAAGGCTAATTTTAATTATAACATTTTATACATAAAATACTATATAAAAGACTATTTTGTCCTCGTGTTGGCAGTAAATTTGACTGGTACTGCATGAATGAGTTCGCTCAGGCTGCTGGAGGCGATATAAATTCGTCAGTTTAGAAAAGTAAATAAATACAAAATTGATTTAACATAAAGCTGAAAATAAGTTAAGACATTTAAAAGGCTCTACCAAGGAAAGTTGCCAATAAATAGTACTATGATTTAGACAGTTTTATTTTGTACAGTGAGAAAAAGAAATTGAGTGTGTAACTTAGACAAAAATTTACTTATGAGTTATTTTTAAAACTGCTAATTTTCACCTTTGCTCTTCAAAGGTGAGCTCATCATAAAAATCAGCCAAATCAAAAAGTGTGTAACCAAAAATTACTAAAGTTTGTACTACCTTATAAATTCAAAAAATGAGGATTTAAATGTGTACAACGCATGTATATTTTCAAAAGACAGTATTTATAATATTAACAACTTAATTCCAATCATGTACAGAACCATTAAAACATATATTTTCTTTTAAGCTTTTCACTTGAGCAAACAATTTCTTCTATTACTTCATTCTTATTTATGCTCTTCAAGTCTCTTTCACAATTCATAAGAATTAAATTACTCAAGAGCTCTTGACATAGAGAATTCCTTGACTTTGTTTTACGATTTTTAGTTTTGAAAACAGTTTTTAACAGGAAACGTCAGTACATGGAATTGATAGTAATTATTTATATGCTGAATATAAGTTATTGAAAAGGCATGATTGAGAGGACAGATCATAGAATACTGTGAATTCTCATGACAAACATTGAGAACACTTAACGTTTGTTTCAATATAACATAGATTGGTTTAACCAGTAATTGGCAGTAATCAGCTGTTTTAGTCCATGACGCACAATTGCGTTGGCCGCACTCGGCGCAAGCTCAGCTTGACAAATAAATGCGTTTTCTTCAGTGAACGTGTTAACCCAACCACCCTCCCATACATGTACAATGGTCCACTTAAGGATTTCTACATTTAAATGTAGCTCATATTGATGTACAAATATGTGTCATTGAACAGTTTTGTTTCTTAAACCAGAAGATATAAAAATTGTCATCGCCTAATTTTGTTTATCTCAAGACAATTTTAAATTGTCTTTATCAGTGTTATGGTATTACTGGTACAGAGTGGATTGCTCAACAATGCATCTTTAAAATATCCAAAGTTGTTTTAAATTTAAACATGACCAAAAATCTTATATCAAACAAAGTGGCTGTTGTGAGACAACTTATTCTGACAGTTTATCTAATTGAAGTATGTTGTTGAAGCATTAAAAAATATATTAGCTGGCTTTGGGCACTGCAACTAGTGGTGGATATATAAACTCAACATTCTTAAATCTGACCACTTGCCATTTTATGTGTAGTAAAATTGATATTTTGAATCTAATGATAATAAGCTCTAAAATTTTATTTTTTATTTAATAAATGAAAGAAAAATTATAACTTAAACCTAAATATCTGAATCAATCATTTTATCTTTCAGAAGCATGGAAATGTACTGAGTCCAGACGAACTGACAACAATACGGGAAAACTTACAGCGCAGCAATGTGATAGTGGATCCTGAGTTCATCAAGGACGTATGGCACCCCGTCTACCGGCGACATTTCCTCAAACAGAGTCTGGCAAGAGCCTATGATTGTCGCAGAGGCTTTTATCTCTATCACGAGGGTCTAGATGTGAGTTTTACACTGAATCAAATTCTATTCTCTAATTCATGAGTTTTTTTCTAATAGAAAAAAGTTGCATTCAGAAATAAAGACAATTTTAAACTTGTTACAGTTAATTTATTAGACTTGCCACTAATTTTGTTTATTTTTCAATATCTTCAAGGTAAAAAAGTTTTTAAACTCTGGTAATATAAAGTGTAATAAATTCAGTGAACAATGGAGCGTGACAGTTAGTTGTATAATTTAAGTGTACTGAAATTAAAGAGAAAAACCTTCTGTCTAATATTTACACTAACATTTTTGGGATAACAGAAATACAACCAAAAAGAGGAATCCAGCATTTTCCTCCTGAACAGTCAATGCTTTGTTGATATAAGCTGATAAATGATAACTATCCATTAAAAAATACTGTGCTATGCTCAGCCAGTTTTAAAATGCAATGTTCTGCTTCTAGTCTGAATGCTGCGATGTGGTGCTGTTCTGGCGAATCGACCAAGTTCTGAAAGTGACAGCTAATGCTCTGCGCCAACAAGTCATGAACAGAGAAGGTATGTTGTAGGAATTTGTGATTTACAACTTTTTTATTCTTAACATTAATCCAAAAGAAACTAATCAGTTTTTTCCCATCAATTTCAATAATTAGATGTAACATCGTCTTATTTATTAATTTTTTTTATTCATAAGACGCCGATCGTCAAGATATCGGCGAATATGGATTTTGAATGAGTGTAGATGAGCGAATGTAGTCATTGTTACTAACCAAGACCGACTATTCCTTAGAAAATGTCAATAATTAATAGCCCAATGACAAATGAACAGCCGGTGATTATCAGCTGATCCTTCTCAAAATGTATTGACTCTGATTAGGATCAAACTGAGAACCTTTAGCACATGAAGCTGGGATCGAACCAACTACGCTACCGACCAATTCTGTATTTTGTATTGTTTTTCTTTCAGAAAAGTAGTGAATAACGTAACCACTAACTGCATAACCTATACTAAACCATTGTAGGTAATACTGAGACATATCTCAATATTGCAATATAAAAAATTGTTTTTAAACTTAAAATTTGGTAAAAAAAAGAGTTAAATAGTCATTTAAGAACTATTCGCTAAGTTTAAAATGCATAATTTGCTAAAATAACATATTTCAATATCCACCAATCGATCTGTTTCTCAGCCTTGTTTATAAAGTTGCTATTAAACTATAAAGAAAACATAATATCTTCAATTTTAATGAAAAATATTATTTGATAATGTTAAATCATATTGTAGGCAAAAAGTTTAAAGTACTGGTGGACAGGCCAAATTGAAATGTCTGTGAATAAAACTAGAGGGCTTTCAATCACTCTTCAAACTTTCAATCACAATTTTCAACTTAGCCACATTAATAACAGCAATATAATTTATACAATTCTTTGCGCTTATAACCAAGAAATAAAACGGTCAGTACTTCACTCGTTGAATAAAGTTGACGCACAGGCCTGTAGGCCCAGGTCAATTAGGGAGTGAAGTAAAAAAAAAAAAAAAAAAAAATGCTTTGTAATTTATATTTAAAAGATTATTTAAATTAAAAATAATTGATTCTCAAAACTGATTATATGACATGCACATAACTAGAACAGCAAAAATCCAGACGTCTCAACTTTACTCCATCTCTTGTTATCAAAATATTCCTTTCACTTTTGCAGGATTTGTCTTGAACATATTTCTTATAGTAATGTTATGTATAGCTTTGCCCGTTCAGTGGCAAAATTTGGTACATTTTTTTTAGTTATCTTGGCCATTAGTTTTGAAACAGCCATATTTTATTGTAATATATAATTAGCTATGACTGAGCATAATGACTTACTGTAAAGAGACTTTGTCGATGCTTATTGTAACCAAACGACAATAAAATTATCATTATCATATTTTGTACCCAATAAAAAACAGTGGAGGTTACATTACACAGATCACTGCTTGTGTAATGACCCCAGCCGCAGTCAGTTCCCAACCATCCGCTTTGAGGATTAATTGGACTTTTGAAATATAAAATGAAAATATTTTAAACAGTTTTAAATTTTAACCGTTAGTAAGAGGCAAATGGATCTATACCCAGTCAACTTTTCCACAAACATGGTTAATGAATACATCCCAAATGAAATATATCTGTTGATAGTGTAAGGATTGTTGCAAAAACCTCCGTGAGAGTGCATCATCAACTTTACATGTCTTTAGCTAACTCTCTCAGCATATAAAAAAACATAAATCATCTATGAACGATAAGGGGCGGGGTAGCCAATCAGAGTGTACATGGGTGCGGCATTGTCTCTTGCCCCTGCACATGTGTAAAATGGATGTATCCTTAGTCTGTGCTCCACCCAAGCACATTGTTTTCATCACTTACCGTCTTTTTTTTGTTGTCGTAATTTTCAATTATTTTATTGATTCATAAATGACAAGTAATGTTTTTTGGTTTCAACTGAATTGATGACAATTTTGTAAATTTGTACCATTTCTACATCTACACTAAAATTGCATTAAAAATTATTTTAAATATAAATCTTAGTATCATAAAGGACCATACAAAAAACAAAAACGTTTACTAAAAATTAACCTCACATTTTATGAAAATTTATTTTTTGTTACATAATTAAGCATTACTTCAAAATAGGGTACAATAATTTCTACATGCGAAGGGTTAATCATGATGAAAAATTTTGCTGTGAATGGATACTTTAAAACAGCTCATAACAAGTTTAATTAAAACTTCAACAAAATAAAAAACACACTCCACAAACTTGTGTTTAAAGAAGTCAAACTACTTTTTCTCAAATTTAAATTATACTGCAATAAATTGATAATAATGGTTACTACAAATGATTAAATAATTTGAATTTAACTATACTTTGTGTGTTTTGTTTTTATGCTTTTAAAGTATTTTACAAATTGACTAAAAAGACAATTTAATCCAACAAGTAGTTCAAATGTTTTATATAAAAATTGTATAACATATTTTGGATGGAAAAAAAACAACAACAAATATATTATATGCTTGTTTATTTTACTTATCAATAAATGTATTACACATCAACAATTGTGTAGAAGTCGACTGAACATGTCCTTCTAACTACACCATTGTTTTGGCATACTCTTCTGTCAAAATTGGCAATTAATTATGACCTCGATAGCAGTTAAAGATGCTGAGAACGTTTTCCTGAACTTTGTCAAGGTTTGTGCAAAATACGTATTTATCTATTCATCAAACTATACATAATGGATCAATCTGTTAGCCACATTTTGAAGCAGTTCTTACGATGCATATATCCATTTGCCATCGTTAATACTAATTGATGCAAGCTATGTATTTAAAAAACATACAAAATACATCATATGAAGTTTAAGGAAGTAATCTAAGGCCAGCCAAGTGGTTGATGCAGGGTTGTTGCTACAAGCAGATAACTCACCTACATTGAAAGTTCTCAGATTCCCCTCTCTTACTGTGATGAGGTGAATGCCGTCCATCCTTCGCTTTCCAACATTCTTATTTTTTAATGGGACAGACTAACCTAATTTTGTTGCAAAACGAATTTAATGTAAAAACATTTGAGTTTATGCTCATTGTGCAATCACTGTTTGAGATGAGGCCCTGCCTTCTTTATCTTGAAAAATACTATGTAAATTACTATGTATTAAGGTCAGTGTTTGGTATCAGCAACATCGTTTACATTATTTTGATTTTTTTACTATGAATTGGTACAACAATTTGCATCAGAACATTTTCATAATTTCAGATTCAAGCATATTTAATCTTTCATTTTAGCAAAGCTCAGCTATTTCGCTAATCATACATGACAGTTCAAATTACATTTATCAATCAAACAGATGCATCTTTAGTTTTAAATTGATGCACAGTTAGATAGTAATGTTTCCCAGAGTTCGTTTTTTCAAATACAAATTAATTTTAAGTATGTCAAGATTTACACTTATGTTAAAAACTGTTTTTCTTTTTTAGCTCAAAGACTGGATAAAGAAATAAAACAAGTCCTAGAAGAGTTCAGTCAAAATTCAGAACTTAAAGAAAAGCTGTTGACAGGAAGAAGAGTAACTCTGGCCGAGGAACTGAGTGAGTAAATCAATTCATATAAACACCTTATTTTATCACTTTAATTTTAGTTTCGGGTCAATTTTTCTTCTTACAATGGGAAAAAGTGAGTTCAAAGTGCACATTATCAATATATTTAGGTAACAATACTCGTATGCATAAAAACAAATGTTAAAGGATTGGTTATTTCTGTAATAAATTGTAGTGTGTGTCGGTTCTTGTGTTTGTGTTGGTAATTAGTAGAGGTAACGAATGTGAAAGACTACTGAGTATAATAACAGGAATCTTTCTTGGTATAGTGAACGTGTGCAATTTATTTTTAGGTCTGATTTGAATATGGGTTTGAAAGATATCATTCAGTTCAATTTCAAAACCAAGAAATTAGGACAGACAGTGAGGCAAATTGCCAAGTAAAATTAAGAAATTGGAAGTTTGAAAAAGTTTTCTCCAATTTCCTTTAAAGAGAAAGGAAAAGGTCACGAGAGTAACATTATGGTATACTTACCTTACCTCCTTGGCCATTGAAACCCAAGTTGGTTTTTGGCCTCGCCAACAATGCCTTTCCAATCTTCTCTGTTTTCCGCTATCTCAGTTGTCCCTAGTTTGTGGATGTCCTTGAGGACCTGGTCTTTCCATCTAAGCCTTGGCCTGCCAAGGCGTCTTCTTCCTTCTGGGTTAGATTGCTCAACATACTTAATAATGGAAGTATTTTCTCGCCTCCACACATGTCCAGCCCACCTTAGTCTTCTACTTTTCACTAATGCTACTATATCTTATTTGGGTGAGTGTTTATTTCTCTTAATTCTCTGTTCTTTCTTATTCTCCCAACTTCTCCTTTGCATACTGGACCAAAACTCTTTTCTTAGTATTCTATTCTCAAAGACAATAAGCTTCTTCTCTTATTCCTTTGTTAGTGTCCATGTTTCAGCTCCGTATAGTAACACAGGGAGGACTAAGGAATGGTAGATTTTGATCTTGGTTTTCCATCAATTCCATGGATTTAAGCAATTTCTCCATGGCCCAATAGGTCCTAGAGGTTAGAAGTTATTTTGGATTTCGTTTTCCTCTTTTATGTTTTATGCTAGGGTTATACCAAGGTATGGTATAGTACTCGTAAATGTAAAGGAATTATACTGGAATTCGGAAATTATCTTTTTGAAGGATGAATTGAGTAAATTGAATCAGGAAAGAGGTGCTAGATGTGGTCTTCATTGGGGGGGGGGGGTGTATCTTGGAAGTACACAATAATGCATAGACCATGAGCATATAGAAAAAAAATAGCTTACATCGTATAAGTTGTCATACTAGGGGTTGTAGTTTGTTTGTTTGTAGTATCACAGCAGGAATACTTTTGGTAGCCTTAGCACTTCCAAGTTTTCTCTTAGTTGGTCCATTAGACGTTGCCCATACAAGTCGTTTCAGTACAGTGTGACCGCCTATACTCTCAGATGGATTTAAAAGTTTAAATGCTTATAATCTCTAAATAGGACACAACACAGTGGATGGTTACCATACACAATACCACTGTACATGGATGGTACAATACCACTGAATTTGTAAGGGCAGGTAGGTGAGTCAATAGCGCATTAATCACCCACCCATACACGTGTGGTGGTAATGACTCATCCATCCATTCCACACACATGCGGTGGTATTGACCCACCCCCACCCCTATACATGTGGTGTTAGTCAATACCAATTGATTTATTGGTAAGAATGTTATATTGCCGACGTTTTGGCTACATTACAGTAAACTATCCTCAGGGCGAGACGAACACTGTATCACAGAACTCGACCGGCAGGGATGGGCCACGCTTGTAGGTTATTAACCCGCTTGGTGGTGGAGGGGTTATTCTGGTAACTTCCATACCGTTCCAGTCTTTCTTGGCTCCGGCCAAGAATATTACTTCTGGAATATTCTAGACTATCTTGATGCCCCACGCTACTTTTATGCTTAAAATTGGTTTTAACATAGTACTTCTTAAACATCTTTATTAAAATTGTTAGTATGTTAGATTTTCCTTTCAAAATAATTATCAGAATTTGCTAAAATGTTTACTTTGTCAAATTCTTGGTCTTCGGGGCTATACCGCATCACTGAGCTATATATGGAGGGTTCAGAATTAAAGTGAACCAAGTCCATTTTTTGTTTTTTTTTAGTTAGCAGTGCCACAACATTTTAAATATCAGTATAATTTCACTGCATTAACAAACCAAGTCCTAGTTCTCATTGTTGCCACTAGGTAGCAGTAAGTCTCAATGCACACTGAGAGAATTGTGAAATTATTCAGAACACAAGTGAACCAAGTCCAGCTGTCCTTTGTTTACTGTTTCTTTGTTGTTTCAGAGTGTGTTGCTTGTATTAAATCTGAGTTTTCTAGGACAGATTAATAGTTCTAGGTATATTAATAGTTAATACCAGTTGTCTTAATCTTGTTACATTGTCCTACAATGGACTTTTCTTCTGGATCTGGAGAAGAATGGTCGCCAGAAAAATGTTATACAGGTAAGTTTAATCTTACAATTTTTAGGTTAGGTTAGCTAACTTTGATGTCAGTGTTGTTGGTAGATAAAAAATGAGTTACCATACCAGTACAAAACGTTTCTGTAGACTAGTTACATTATTTGCAGTAAAACAGCAGTTGTTAGTCAAGTTTTACTTTTTAGGTAGTGACTCATCTGATGACAGCGAGATTGCTCCATCTGCCAGATTAGAACGACGGCTTACGAAGTCAAAAAAAGGCAGACCACAATTTTCTTCAGAACCCACCACATCCGGACAAGGCATCAGGGTCAAAGAAAAAGGTACGAACAGTATGTGTGGATTTAATTTTGAGAAAATATTAGGCCTACATAGGATTTTTTAAGTAGCTTTGTATGTTAGTAAAAAAAACCAAAGTCTACATAACAAAATGCAAACATTTTCAAAATCAAGTATTTAAACACTAAAACTCCATTCTTAGTTCCTTAAATATCTTGAAATATGGTATCTCTTTCAGGTAGTGGAGGAAGTTCTTCGGCCATTGTACTACCTTCATCGGATGACGATGACTTCATTCTTCCATCAGATGATGAGGGGAGGCCTGGCATCAGGTTTGTGCAGAGTTGCAACCCTCCCACAACTACAGCCAGTACAACAGCTCAAGTGGTCTTACCAGCAGCCTCCCAAGCAGGTAGGCTACCCAAATGGTGTATGGCATAAAATAGGAGCACAGCAATTTTTCAGAGGAAACAAAAGTAAAAATTAAATCAAACAACTTTTTAGTTCTTTTTACAAATAAATTCACGTATTCAAATCAAATACATGACCCTAAATAAAATGTACTGTTCATTTTTGTATTTCGTTTTGTTTTCAGATGGAGAAGATCGGCCTAATGAAGAGGTTCCTAGAGGACGTAAGCGGCCAATAAACGAATCTAACTGGAAAATCAACAAGCGGAAGTTAGCCAGGAACACTGGTAAAGAATACACCACTCAAAAAAACAAGGTAAAACCAGCCAAGATTTTTCCAAGTGGGTTTGATTGTAAATGCCCAAGAAAGTGCCGAGAAAAATTCACTTCTGAAGAAGTATTGATTGCCTTTTATGAGTCATTTTGGAAATTGGCTGATTATTCTAAACAAAACTGTTTTTTGCGTGGCGCAGTACAGTCTTTGGCTGTTCAGAGACATCGCCAACGAGATGCATCAGGTCCTGAGAAATCTAAAGTTTACCAATACTTTATACCAAATGGTGCCAATAGTAACAGGGTTTGCAAAACCTTTTTTCTTAAAATGTTGCAAATTAGTTGGGGCAGATTGTATAGGTGTTTGACCAAAGAAGAAGTTCATGCAGTACTAGACGGAAGGGGTAAAAATTCCTCAAAAAATAAAATTGATGACACTGATATTGTAAACCACATAAATTCATTTCCTTGTTATCAAAGTCATTATACGAGGAAGGATAATAGTAACAGGAAGTACCTGAACCCTAACTTAAGCATTAAAAAAATGTTTGATTTATATAAAGAAAAATGTGTTAATGAAAACAAGGAACCTTGCAAAGAAAAGTATTACTATCAAGTGTTTACTAAGAAATTTAACTTGCATTTTAAAGTACCGTCTAAAGATAGTTGTAGTTATTGTGACAAGTTGCACCAAAAAATTCAAGTTGAAACTGACAGTACAAAGTTAGCTGATTTAAAGACAGAAAAAGAACTACATTTAAGACGCGCCGAACTAGCACGTGCAGAGCTTAAAAAAAATTCTCAAGAAGCCTGTTCAGACAAGATTTATGTGTGTACGTTTGATTTACAAAAGGCACTAGCATTCCCAAAAATGACTACATCAGTCGCCTACTACAAAAGAAACCTTTACATTTATAACTTTGGAATCCATTGTTTCAATAAAAACACAGGATACATGCACGTCTGGGACGAAACAAATGGTGGTAGAGGCTCCGAGGACCTTGTTTCGTGCATTCGCAAACACCTATACGAAAATGCACAGACTTACAAACATGTAGTTTTGTTCTCCGATTCATGCACTGGTCAAAACCGTAATATAAAAACCAGTTTGACTTTGCTAAAACTGGTTCAGGATCCCTTACTAGCTGTACAAGTGATAGATTTAAAATTTTTGGTATCGGGACATTCATACCTCCCAAATGATGGGGAATTTGGGATTATAGAAAGGGAAAGTAAAAAGCATGATTCTATTTATGTCCCAGAGGAGTGGTATAGAATTATTGAAATGGCAAAGAAGAAACAGCCGCAGTTCAAAGTTGTAAAAATGCAAAGAGAAGAGTTCTTGAGCACAAAAAAACTTGAGGCTCATGTGACTAACAGGAAAAAAGACACAGAAAAAAACCCACTGAACTGGCTAAAAATGCGATGGTTGAGATTTGAAAAGGGTGAACCGTTTAAAATGAAGTTCAAGGAGTCCTTTAGTGATTTGGAATCTTTTCGCACAGTTGACCTTGTCAAAAAAAAACAAAAAGGAATAAAAAGCTTATTAGATGTAGAACAGGATTTACTGTACCCAACTCGCAGAGCCATGAACCACAAGAAGAAAGAAGACATGATTTCACTGCTGCCTTACATTCCTCCCATCCATCATGCTTTTTTCCGAGGTCTCCCAGGCCCATTGTTGACGCGGTTGAGTGGAGAATCCCTCGAAGACGCAGCAGGAGATGACATCCTTCATGATGAATACATTTATGTTGATAAAATTGATTAAATCTCCATGTTAACTGAAGTTATGTTTTTAAATACTTAAATTGACATGTAAGTTACTTTTGAACAAAAAATAAAGTAGTTTTTAATTGTACTTAGAGTTGGTTCATTTATATCCTAAAAAATTTCAGAGCACAAACAGACCAAGTCCACTTTTTTACTTTAAAATATTTTTTTTCTTACAAAAGAAATTTTTTTTAATTATGAAAGCTACTTCATTGTCTAAGTTAGTCCTTAAACTTTTAAACTGAATGTGAAAAAAAATATTGCTACACTTTGGGATTCAACCAAAAGCCTTCAACTTTAACCCTCTGTAACTCAGAATCACATTTTGTGGACTTGGTTCACTTTAATTCTGAGCCCTCCATATGTTGCTGACATTTTGGTCACATAACAGTAAGCCATCCTCAGGGCGAGACAAACACTGTAACACAGAACTAGACTGGTGGGGACGAGCTGCTCTTAGGTTATATACCCGCTTAGTGGTGGAGGAGGTGTCCTGGGAGCTTCCATACCGTTCCAGTCCTCCATGGCTCTGGCCACTTATAGAATGTTTTAGACTACCTTTGTTGCGTAGGGACTGCTGGCCTTCTATTATGCACTGGACTTTTAATATTTTTAAATTGATTTTCACCTAGTTCTTGATTCTATTCCACTATCTTTATTAAAATTGTCAGTGTGTTTTCTAATTTCTATTGCTTCCAAGATTTTTCTTTCAAAATAATTATCAGAATTTACTATGTTTACTTTGACAAATTCTATTGCATGATTTGTTTGAAATAAATGATCTGCAACTGCAGAGTGTTCTATATCAGCATTTTTAGTGCACCTGATATGTTCTTTTAATCTAGTTAATACCAGTTTTCCCCATGTAGCACCTGCTTCAGCTACATTTTATATAGTAAACACAAGACGTTTGAAGCGGAAATTTTTCTTTAGTCAAACGTAAAAATTGTTTTATTTTTTAAGGTGGTTGGAACACGGTTTTTATGCTATACTTATTTACCATTTTGCTTATTTTTCAGTAATCCTAATAGTGTAGGGTTTTCTTCCTTCCTGAACTGTAGCCTTCTGCAGAGGATAATGATGGAACTCTGTGTGTAGGTAAAGATCCGTGTGACGTTTCTTTCTGTATACAGTGAGACCGGTTTCCTAATTACTAAAACATTGAGAAATGGTAACTTCTATTTCCATTGTAAACTTAATATTAGGATTCATAGAATTTATTTATTGTTGAAATTGATTAAAAGCGTGACTTCCATGAGGCCAAAATAGAAATATGTTGAGCGAAAACACAATTGTGCAATTTTACTTAAATATTCTGGTAACAAATGTTGTATTATATTGATGATCTCATCTAGAGAAATCTTCATTAAAAAGCAAAACTACGTTGAAGCTCACTAAAATGTCGGTAGGTTCCAGTTTTATGTGTTTTATTATATTTATGATATGCCGAGTGTCCTTGATATGTGTTGAAGTTTTCCCTGCATTCCTGACTCACCATAGGTCTCATGGGTATTGTCTTCTTTGTGGACTTTAGGTAACCCGTATAGCACCGATGTAATGGGATTGGAAATGATTAACCTCCTATGATTTTCTCCTTGGAGAGATGGTGATACATTAATTAACTTTCTTAGTTGTTCTGTAATTTTCTTAGTCTGGTTTTTCAGTATTGTTCTGTACGTGGTATCTTCTAAAAGGGCATGCATTTTTTTCCTTATAATCGATTGAGGAGATTTTTACTGTGGCGTTTCCTTTGTCTGCTGGGACAACAACAACAACGTTGTCATGTGTTCTTAGTTTCCTTTAAGCTGCTATTTCTTCCTTAGTTATATTTCTGTGTGGTGGCTATGATTTCCTAATAATTGTGGCAATTTCTTGTCTTATTTCCTCCAAGATGTCTGCCGGAATATTATTGATTGCAGCCTCTACTCCATTGATAATCTTCTGTGTAGGTATTTTACTTGGTGCAATGGCAAAATTCAATACCTTCTTTAGCATTGATACAGTAGGTTGAGCTAACTTATTTTCCATCATTAATTTGACAGAAAAGAAGTTAGATCAATCTACTGTATCAATGCTAAAGAAGGTATTGAATTTTGCCATTGCACCAAGTAAAATACCTACACAGAAGATTATCAATGGAGTAGAGGCTGCAATCAATAATATTCCGGCAGACATCTCGGAGGAAATAAGACAAGAAATTGCCACAATTATTAGGAAATCATAGCCACCACACAGAAATATAACTAAGGAAGAAATAGCAGCTTAAAGGAAACTAAGAACACATGACAACGTTGTTGTTGTTGTCCCAACAGACAAAGGAAATGCCACAGTAAAAATCTCCTCAATCGATTATAAGGAAAAAAATGCATGCCCTTTTAGAAGATACCATGTACAGAACAATACTGAAAAACCAGACTAAGAAAATTACAGAACAACTAAGAAAGTTAATTAATGTATCACCATCTCTCCAAGGAGAAAATCATAGGAAGTTAATCATTTACAATCTCATTACATCGGTGCTATACGGGTTACCTAAAGTCCACAAAGAAGACAATACCCATGAGACCTATGGTGAGTCAGGAATGCAGGGAAAACTTCAACACATATCAAGGACACTCGGCATATCATAAATATAATAAAACACATAAAACTGGAACCTACCGACATTTTAGTGAGCTTCAACGTAGTTTTGCTTTTTAATGAAGATTTCTCTAGATGAGATCATCAATATAATACAACATTTGTTACCAGAATATTTAAGTAAAATTGCACAATTGTGTTTTCGCTCAACATATTTCTATTTTGGCCTCATGGAAGTCACGCTTTTAATCAATTTCAACAATAAATAAATTCTATGAATCCTAATATTAAGTTTACAATGGAAATAGAAGTTACCATTTCTCAATGTTTTAGTAATTAGGAAACCGGTCTCACTGTATACAGAAAGAAACGTCACACGGATCTTTACCTACACACAGAGTTCCATCATTATCCTCTGCAGAAGGCTACAGTTCAGGAAGGAAGAAAACCCTACACTATTAGGATTACTGAAAAATAAGCAAAATGGTAAATAAGTATAGCATAAAAACCGTGTTCCAACCACCTTAAAAAATAAAACAATTTTTACGTTTGACTAAAGAAAAATTTCCGCTTCAAACGTCTTGTGTTTACTATATAAAATGTAGCTGAAGCAGATGCTACATGGGGAAAACTGGTATTAACTAGATTAAAAGAACATATCAGGTGCACTAAAAATGCTGATATAGAACACTCTGCAGTTGCAGATCATTTATTTCAAACAAATCATGCAATAGAATTTGTCAAAGTAAACATAGTAAATTCTGATAATTATTTTGAAAGAAAAATCTTGGAAGCAATAGAAATTAGAAAACACACTGACAATTTTAATAAAGATAGTGGAATAGAATCAAGAACTGGGTGAAAATCAATTTAAAAATATTAAAAGTACAGTGCATAACAGAAGGCCAGCAGTCCCCACGCAACAAAGGTAGTCTAAAACATTCCAGAAGTGGCCAGAGCCAAGGAGGACTGGAACGGTATGGAAGCTCCCAGGACACCTCCTCCACCACTAAGCGGGTATATAACCTAAGAGCCCAGCTCGTGCACACCAGTCTAGTTCTGTGATACAGTGTTTGTCTCGCCCTGAGGATGGCTTACTGTTATTTGACTGAAACATCAGCAATGTACATAGCCCAGTGATGCGGTCGAGCCCCGAAGACCAAGAATGTTCATATTAAATTAAATTTAACATTCTAACCTGTGCTTTACAGAGAGAGTAAAACGGATTCAAGAAAAGCTAGAAGAATTCATTCAAGCACTCAACAAAGAGAAGTGAGAGAAAACAGTAGATTAGGCGTTCATATTGATATCAAGTTGCTTGTTTTCACTCCCTTCGTTCAACATGTAGGTAATGCTTCTACCTTAAAACTGTATATGATTACATTTTGTAAATATATTGTATAAGCAAATAAAGCATGAAATGCTCTTTATAATACTCAATGACTAATGATTTATTTATATACCTGTTTATAATATCTTGTTGCATTAATTGGAATTAGTATTGAGAAAATACTACTAAGTGCTCAAACTCATCATTGTGTTATACATGATGATTACATCATGTCACTGGTTGCACTCTTCGTTCCTTCTTTGTTAAGAGATGGATAATATAAAATTAACAGGTCTACAACGGAAAACAACAATGTAAATTTATTTTAGTATATAACAATTTGATCTCATATTATTACATTAGTGATTCACAAAATAATATAGTTGGCATTGTAATGTATACAAGACCATATATGTTTATGCAGTATTTTCAAAAGACACAGAAACAAATCAAGTACCGTACTACGAGTAATATTGCAGATGTATAAGTGAGATATTTCATTCAATCTAGCAAGACTCGTTTAGCAATTACTGTTGGACATTTATCCTTAGGACATTATCCATAAGAACAGATGTGTTTATTTGTTCTTACATGAATGAATGTATAAAGAACAAATAAACACATCTGAGTGACATCAACTGAAATATTATGGACCAATATACTTAGGTGATTTTCATGATATCCTTCTTCTATGTTTCTGTTTGAAGTTGCAACTGTTTTTAACCCTAGATGTGTGGTAATGGTAATTTCTAAAGTAAAGAACAGGTTTATTCATAATTAAAAACCATTTAATTAAAGGGCAAATATTAAATATGACTATTTTTTGTGTTGCACTACTGCAAAAAAAATTATGTCATTTTGAAATGTAAGAAAATGAATTTTCTCGAATTTTAGATACAAATTCTAATTTTAAATGTTTATTAGGAAGCAACTCCAAGAATGCCAAAATGTTCTACAAGTTAAATATGAAATGAAAAAATGTTTTAGTAATATTTTTTTTATTTGATACATGGATCCGGAGAACAGTAGACTCTCAATTATCCAAGGTAATTGGTACTGAGACCACCTCGGATAGTACTGAGGTCAACTAAACTATGGTAAAAATAAAGAAAAAAAACTATGAAAATGTACAAAACTAGGATCTTTTCCGTTAATTCACTACCGTAACCATAACTTAGGTTAACATAACATAACCAAACCTAACATAACCAACAAACTTTACATAACCTAACCAAAGTATAGTGGTAGTATACTTTGTATTAACGGAAAAAGTCCCAAAATTAGTTTATTATAAAAAAAAGTAAAATTAACATAATTACGGTTTCCATACGAAAAAAGGAACATCAAGTTAAAAGTTTTATTACCACAAGTTGTCAAGGTACAGGGTATAAGTATTACATTTTAAGTCTTTAACAGTCAGAAAACAACTGCAAAAATAGAGTTAAAAGGTTAAGGCCTAGAAACGATGTCCATAGTCAGCATTATTGTCAGGCAATTTTCTGTGATGTTATTTCTGTTGACAACGAAAGTACAGCGTTCTTTTGTGTCATCCGATTCTAATATCATTTACATACTACCTTTCATCCATCTACGGTAACATTCGCTACTTGGTTTTATGTGCAAGGTACAGTTCAATCTGTTTACTGAATAAAATTATTGTATTTATCCTTTCATCTAACCCAATCTGCATTACGCTCATGCTAGTGCAGGGAACCATTATAATGGAACAACATTTTTATCATATCAATACAGTACCACAATTGTCGTAGACATGGTGATAAAAACACAGTGATTTATCATTTCAATTCCATTTTAAGATAAATAACTGTCTTCGATTTACTATTCATAAAAAAAACACTCATAAGATAATAAAAATAGCAGTAAAAAAATAAATGACTGTAAAATATTTATGTATATTATTACAATAAATGCTATATAGTGTTTATATGTTGTAATAAGTGAACAGTTTTGTGATATTCATAATCAATTATCATTGTTCCTGTTGGCCATTATAATAGTGTATGGGTTACGTTAGGTTCTTATGTATTTATAAACATTTATAAATGAGTAAATGTTTATAAGCCAGCCAATAATTTATTTATTTAGTAAAGTATGGTTTTGGCTAAATTTCAGTACATGTTAGAACTCTGTTTCAGTGTTTATATAACACTTATAGTGAATTTTTGAATATTACTGTTTTCATGGTAACAAATTTTCATTGTTGTGTGCTGTATGCAGTTTTTGAGGTACGGTGTTTTAGTTTATACATACATCATACATTATGTGTATATTTCCTAAAACTAGATTTAATGTAAGATATTTGACTACCTTTACTTTTTAATTATATTGTTATAACATTGTTTGTAGGTCATACCTCCCCCCATTTTGTTTCTAGACTCTCAGTCTAAATTTAGTAAATCATTAAGTAAAATAAATGTTTAATTATTTATATGCATTGTATTTATTGGTTATATTTATAAGTTATATTTCTATGTATTGTTGTTATTTCGTCTGAATTTTTGCATCCTTTATTGTTATTTGTTGTCTTATTGTTGATCACTGTTGTTTATTGTTAATTATAGTGCTTGATTATTGTCTTTTAAAGATGTTTATTGATAATTTATTTTGTCCATGATTGTGAACTTATTTATTACTTGGATATTGTTTTACGCTTAGCTTTTTTCAATTTATCTTTATTATAGTGCTCTTGGAAAAACTAAATAAATAAAAAATAAAATAAAAACCTTATAGACCTATTGTATTATATTCTGTAGTAAATTAATGTAAGCATGCTGTTCATTATTTAGATATATATTTAATGCTATAATGTAATTGGACTTTGCCTGTTCTGTAGCATTTTTGTAAAATTAAATAAATAAATAAATAAATTAAAATAGTTTTTTTTTCAAAATTTAAGTTGTTAACCAAAACTAGTTGTGCTTTATACAGGGTGATTTTTTTAAGTGTGCCACCACTGGAATTTTTTAAACCTGCATATATACATCAAACTTTAAATGGGGAACTTTTCCTCATTTTTTATGCTAATTACAAATGTAGGTCAAATTTTAAAATTAGGTCGCCATTTTCCAACTTTGAAATTTCTCGTTGGAACTCCTATTTTTATGATGATTTTAGATTTTAAGAATTTTTTATTAGTGGAATTGTTGATACAGTGAAAACCCGATTGTCCGTCACTCTGTTATAATTTTCCGCCAGGTTCTGTTTTCCGTTAGTGTCTGGGTTCGTCGTGTCACGATATGACCGTTGCCGTATGACTTATCCGTCTGGAAGATGACAACTTCCTCCTCCAGCCGTCTAGCCCTCATAAGCCTGTAATCCGTAAGGCCTCGCCTGCTGTTTACTAGATAACAGGTCCTGTGATCCGTAAGGCCTCGTCTGCTGTTTACTAGATAACAGGTCTTGTGATCCGTAAGGCCTCGTCTGCTGTTTACTAGATAACAGGTCCATTGGAACAGCTCGCATATGTACGCCTGATGTACGGACAGGCCGTTCGGGGCTGCCTGGACAGATCACGTACAACATGGAGAAAGAGGCGGCACTACAAAGGCCTGTGATTGGAGATGAAGTTTTAAGCCGTGACGCCTACACAGGTCACGGGCCGGTGGAACAGTCATGTCTGATGATACACAGGCAACACGCTATCTGTGTACCGACATCAGGCTGCCTGATGTCTGCAAAAACATTGGCCGTGATAACTGGGCTTTAATATATTACACTGTACTGCAGTTTGATTTTAAGAATGTCGATAATTAATTGTTGTGCTCATTACATAATGTACAAGCTAATGTTTTATATTAAAACTAGGTCTACTGTAATAAAAGCAGTATATACATTCTATAACATGTCTTTTTTCTAACCTTTTCATTCTCATTTCGTTAATCAATATGTACTATACAGCATTAAAATTTAACGTGCGTAAGCACTAATAATAAGTTTCCAGCGATATAAGGGTGAGTGGATGAACTATCTATTAACTTATAATGCATTATTGTTATTCAATTGAATGTTGAAAAGCTCTTTAATACATATTTTATACAAAAATATAACAATCACGTAGTTCAAATTTTAAAATTCAGTTACTACTATCCAATTAACGGGCAACTTTGAAATGACTTATTAACCCCTATTTTTTATTATGTATTTAGGTTTGAATCGTGACTCTACAACTTTTTTATTCTTGGTATTATTTTAATATACTTAACCGTTCCTCCCCTATGAGCACTGTTAAACTAAGAATTTCTGAAACTTTCAACGCTCCTAGCGGAAAAAAGGTTAAGTATATTAAAATAATACCAAGAATAAAAGTCTTATGATCACTAGTTAAATCTAAATCCATCATTAAAAATAGGGGATACTAAGTCATTTCAAAGTTACCCGCTTATTGGAAAATGGCGACAAAATTTTAAAATTTGAACTACGTGATTGTAATATTTTTGTATAAAATATGTATTGAAGAGCTTTTTAACAAACAATTGAATAAAAATAATGTATTATAAGTAAACTTTTTTTTGTAAATGGCAGAACACACGATGCTTCTTTAATAAATTGTTGAGATAAGGATTTCTGAAACTTTCAGCGCTCCTAGTGGCAAAACGGTTAAGTATATCAACAATTCCACTAATAAAAAATTCTAAAAATTGCTATTAAAATTTAAAATCATCATAAAAATAGGTGTTCCCATAAGAAATTTCAAAGTTGGTCGCCATAATGGAAAATGGTGACCGAATTTTAAAATTTGACCTATGTAATTGTAATGAGCATAAAAATGAGGTAAAGTTACCCATTTTAAGTTTGATGTATATATGCAGGTTTAAAAGATCCAAATGGTCGTACACCTAAAAAAATCACCCTGTATACATATGATAGCCCACTTCTTTGTGATTACAACGGTACCAACATTAAGAAGATTAACAATAAAAAGATACTTTTTAGAAACTGTCAGCAAATTCACCAAAAAAGGCTTGCTAGTTATAGAAAAATTAGCTACTGGTACTAGGTGTGAGGGAATGCTTCAACCAATCATTCCAAGCAAGCAATGATTAAGTCTTGCATTGTTGCCACATTTCACCTCTTTAACTACAACTATTTTATAACCTACAGTATTTGTTTGATTGTGTTATTGTGAGTATGCGTAGACATTAGACATATTACCCATCTCTGATATTAAGGATAGTGGACTTATTGTAATTTTTATATTTCTTATTGTTTATTACTCTTAGCCACAACGCGTGTCAGAGCTTCACTCAAATGCCACTAACCGCACTCATATCTTCATTAAATAAAATATAATTTTTAGTACGAGAACTTTTTCCACAATAGTGGGGTCTAATTGAAATAGGTCAAAAATAATTTTCAAGAAACAAGATCAACAAATTTAATATAAATATGAAGTTTCAACAAAAGTAGTCAGCTTTTTATTATTTGTTTATGGGGGTGTATTGTTTTTATGACCAAAGGCACCACTCCCAAATGCTTTCAAGCACAATTAAGGGAAGTCTATACTGTTCGCTCCATTCTATTGATAAAACTCTGATTTTATCGAGTTTCACTGACATAAAACTCTATAAATACATACAGCTAAGAAGCAATATGAACAATGTAGTGGTCAGTACCAGTTCCGTTGAAAGTCACACAACCAGTTTCTGGGGCCTCAGTCCGAGTCTGTCTATCACAGTCTGCGGCAAGCAGTAGGTGGGGTTGACAGGTGCCAGCTCCCCGTTGCCCAGTAGACTGAGTGCTGCCACTCCAAACAGAGTGTGAAAGGGATCTGGCATGTCGCCTGGCCGGTCACTAAAGCCTCCTGTTTCACTATCCTGAAATATCATTAACAGCTTAAACTTAACTACACTCGAGGAAGGTTTAAACTAAATTTTGGAGTAATAATCTTTGGGTATGCTTCATGATTTACGTCAAGTGGACACTAATTTATTAACTGATAGTAGTTAAGAATATCAAGAACAAATGAAAAATATTTACTTATTTTTAAGACACCGATCGTCAAGATATGTGCGAATATCTTGATTAAAGCTATTTTAAAGTATTTTCAGCATGTCTACAACAACAAAATTCTATAGTTAGCCCCTATAAAATGCTATCAGTCATATCTATTTTAGTACATAAAAGTAGCTTGAAGGCAAATTACTTATGCTGCTTGATATTAAGAAATAATTTGCAGGATAATTATTGAGACTGATTTATAAAAATATGTAGTCAAATTATTTAACCAGAAATTAAAAAATACAGTTAAACTTTTACTACAAAAAATATCAAATCATTGCATATTCTGAAATAAGGTAACAATTTTTCAACTACGTAATATGTTGTATGTGAGCGATTTGTCGCGATGCGAATGTATGGGCATTTCCGTGATATTTTATCATAAAACAAGAAAACTGTTTATGTTTATATGAAAGATGAAAATTTATGTACAATTATTTTTACACATATTTCTTTATTTTAAATCACTTTTGAGAACTAGTACTATATTTAATAAACAATAAAAATAACAATCATATTTGCAAAGTGGAAACAGTCTAAGTGCACTTTCTCAAATTATGTTTCTAAATCTCCATATACATACTGCTCTAGTTAATTACATATATTTTATACCTTTGTCTTGACATTATATTGAATGCAAAGTGCGAATCACACAGGTACCTTTAGTGTGATTTTGCATTTTGGTATTTAGCTGGAGTTAACTTTGTTTTGATTTTTTTCTCCAAGACAGATTCTAGCATTTCCCTTATTCTTCGCTGATATTCTTCAAAACTCATTTCTATACAAAAACTAAAAATCACAATAAAAAACTAAGTAAATACTAACACAGTAGAGTCCCACTATTCTGAACTAATTGGGACTGAAGTTTAGCGGGAAGTTCGGAATAGGCAGATTCATGTAAAATAAAAGTATATTTACAGGTAAATGCATAAACATCTGCAAGGTTGAAGCAGATACAATGGATGGCTCAAGGTTGCGCCTTCTCACCCCACTTCACCTATCTGTTAAAGACGTCCGGCCCACTACTAAATATATTGTCTTGTTATCTGGCTCTGTCTGTTCTAATACCATATCTCTCTACTGAATCTCTGAATGAAGTACCTTTCTTATTTCATTCATCTACGGTCCATGGCAGTATTAGCCACTTTCACTTGGTTTTATATGCAGGGTACCATTCAGTCCGTTTACTGAACAAAATTATCGTATTTATCCTGCTGTGTAACACATTCTGCATTACCCTCTTAATAGTGCAGGGAACCATTTAAAGGACAAAAATGATAGTATCAATATCACATTTGTCGTAGACATTGGCGATGAAAATACTGGTTGCTTTATCATTTCAATTTATTTATACGATAAACAACTGTCTGCTGTTTACCATTCATATCAAAACACTGGAATAAAATATTGAATAATAACAGTGACAACAATAAATTACGGCAATATATCTAATACTGCATTGCATAATCATGAAAGTTAACACACTAAAACAACCACATTTACAGTAGTACGAGAGCAGAGTCGACTAAGCCGATTGTGCCAGTAGTGATGTGTCATTAGTGAATGCATTTGGGTGTGAAAATTATTCCTAGAATTTGTAGAAGGATACAATATCAAAAATATGTCGGCTCTGCAGTGCCTAAACCTAGCACCAACAGCCAATAGAGACACTGATTATTTGTCAAAAGATTATATGATGTGTTGTGCTGTTGTTGTCCTTTTGTTAATAGCTTTATGTTTATTTTACATCTCCTGATAACTAACTTGGTTAACCCAGAGGCTCGGTTAATCGGGGCTCAGGTAACCCAGATTCTACTGTATCTAAAAAACTGTTTAACTTACGTAAAAATGTATAAGGTCTTAATTTAAAGCTATTAAATTTACCTTTCAGATTCTATTATTTTTCCATTACTAGCCAAAGGCTAGATATAGCATTTTAAAGATGGCACTTTTTTTCAATCAATTTGAGAAGGATTATGTTATAAAAAATGTAATACGATAAAGGTCTTATAACACAATATTTGTAAATATTACAGCCACTTTGTGGTTAATAAATTGTTGCCAACTGGACTGGTTTTAGAAAAAATTCCAATAGTAAAAAGTCATAACATACATCTATACACATTCTCAAAAATTGTTGGCCATTATGGACACATATTAAAAACATGGCCAAATTGGTAAAATTGTGTTTTTCAAAAACAAATTTCCAATTTTAACTGATAGTGGAAAATTAGTTGATTTTATAGAGAAAGTTTAATTACAAGTGACTAAACTTGTAGTGGTGGTTACCCCAAAATTTCCCTTTATTTTATAATTCAAGTGCCTATACAAAGATATGAGTATTAGAATTTATTGATTCAGGTTTTTTTTCATAAAATTGTATAATTTAACCTCAAATATATCAAAAAGTTTTAATTTAATTTTAAAGTGGTACCAACATTATTTATTGAGCATAAATTTACCTCTTTAATGAGACCTTACACATCAAAATATCTTTAACAGAAAAACCAGTTATAGATGAAAAGGGACTTTTTACATTACAAGATTAGTAACCCCCTCTGAAACTAATAATTTTTGAAAATTTAATTTTATATATTTCTGTATTTTATACTCATATTCAGAGTCAGTTCACTAGTGTTGTGTTTACTACATCAAAGTATATTTATTACCTGACAAGCTAGAATGAACTGTTGTAAACTCTGCTTGTGCACCCAGTGCAGTCTCCCCAGCATCGTCAGGGAGCTGAGCACCCACCATGAGTAACAGACGTCGGGTAGTTTCTCTGGTCGCCCATTGAGTCCTCCAGAAGGTAGCTGCCGCTCACTCAACCACCATCCTAGCAGGTCTCCATCAATGCTCTCAAGTTTGCCTGTTCGCATGAAAATGCAGTTCTTGTAATTTTAGATTATATTATAGGGAACTTGGATATAAATTAGAATTTAAGTTGTTGTAATTTGACACCATTTGTTAGTCCCATCCTTATGTCTAATTACAATAATTAGAAACTAGGGGACCCCCTGCACGCTTCGCGTGCCAACCCCAGCACTTCGCTGCGCTCATGACGCCTCTGCCCTTGGTTTCGGTATTGCCAGTTCATAGTAAGTTTTACTCACTATGCTCATTACACCTAGGCTTTGGCCTCGGCCTGTGGATTTTTACTAAAAATATTAGTAGGTAAACTGTATCCGTAAATTTATAATATTAAATTTATTTACACTGTCACTCACAGTACTTACATTGTTATCTATCTATTAGTATAAACACTCAATTATATTACTTAATCTATTTCAAACGTGTTCATTTCATTTTCTTTTGTTTAACAGCTTAAGATTAATTAAATAAATAAAACAACTACATTATATTACCATTGAAACCTTTGTCAAGTAGAGCAGAGCCCTACAATCTAATGCGAAGAAAACCATGCTTACAACCTTCCCTTGTTTAACATTATGAAAGATCTAACCTTCTCAATATTACAATTGAAACCTTTGTCCAGTAGAGCGGATCCCTACAATCTAATGTGAAGAAAACCATGCTTACAACCTTCCCTTGTTTAACATTATGAAAGATCTAACCTTCTCAATATTACAAACACCATTGTTTACATATCAACAGCTGTTAAACTTTTTGAAAATCATTATTTACGTTTGAACAGCTGTTACTTTTCAATTCATTTAAATATCTCCATGTTATTCTTATGGTCGAAAAACGTACTTTGAGGGCTCTCCATACATGCTTCAGGATGAAAATATTTCATGATCAAAATCTTATTGCAAAACTACAAACAGAGGCAAATGTTTTGACACATTGACCGTTTAAATTGGTCAAGATACAAGGGAGGAGTTGTGTTGACGAAGAACAGCTTCACATATTATATATAAGGATTTTAATTGATTTCATGACCAACGTATCATGATAACAATAAATATTTTTTCAACATCGAAGTAATCATTTAATAAGTATTCGGTAATAATGCACTTTGTAGACACCTTTGAAAATAAGATTTCTTTTTGAAAAAGTGGTGAAATATGAGTTTATAATTCTTGAGGAGGTTGTTTTTAGCTGCGGAAAACTCGTTTATTACAGAAAAATTGAAAAACTAGTTTTTTATGTGATAGTGATTTTTTCATTTTACTTGTTTTTTAATGCTGAACACTAATATATAATTGGTTTTTCAATTAATTAAATTAATTTTTTGGCCTGAAAAATATACTTTTTACTTACCAAACCAAACAACCTAACTTATCCTAATTGTCTATATACTAAACAAAAATTCATAATTTGCATTAAATTTGGGTGCCTGGTCACCATGATGGACTACCGGCCGTCACTCCAGCAGGAATGTGAGCGAATTTGTTTTTGGTGGCTAGTCATAGCTCATACTAACATTGTGCATATAAGCAACATGGGTGATTTGTCGCGAATGTAGTTTTTCCAAGATATCTCGAGAAATAATTAATTGTCTTAGACCAAAATAATTTTCAAATTCGTGTTCAGCACAAAAAACTACATCAAATTTTTTTTAAATGAAAAAACACAAAAAATTACGGTGATAAACCAAAATAACATTTTCAACAATTTTTTTTTTTATTACCTTATATATAGGTGATAAAAAAGTCTAGATTGGCGAGGCGTATAGAAAGCACATAAATACCAAGTATTCTTTATATGGAACACCATAGGAATAATGACATAGTTAACTTCCTTAGACACCTGGACGCAGTTGCCTAAGATTCTTGGTACTCCGACAACCTTCGCATTCATTTTATTTGTGAATGGTACCATAATGATTTACCGGGGTGAACAGATAGCCCCTCCACTATGCACCATCTCCAACATGAAAAATGCCCTCCTCATAAGGTCGAGGCATGTCTCCATGTTAAGTATCTTAGTGTATCTTAGAACTTAGGCTTAAGCGGCCGGTGTCATAACTAGAATCTACAGTTTCCGGTGACAACCGCGTCAAGGTACTATCTACAATATTGTACAATATTTACAATATATTACAATCTTGTAAATATTGTAGATAGTATCTTGACGCGGTTGTCACCGGAAACTGTAGATTCTAGTTATCTTAGTGTATGGCTAGATGACAGACTTACTTGTAATAGACACCTCACCCATGCCATAGACCGCTCTCAGACCACACTGATGAGGCTCAGGTAAACCTTTGGATGCACGTGGGGACTGAACTCTTAGTTGGTACATTGGCTTTATACGATGCTTATATATGGAGCCATTATTTGGTGGCACAAAGTCCAACAAGTCACTGCTGTAAAAAAACTAACCAAGGTGCAGCGGATACCTTGTTTGAGAATCCTTGGGTAATTTAAGGGTACATCCACCACTGCAATGGAGGTGCTGCTAAGTCTGCTCCCCTTGACATTTTTATGATGGATGAGGCAAGGCTTGCGGCATATAGAGGCTCCAACCAGGGGTTGCTGGCAATCTCACTATGCCAGTAAGCATACCGAAATCTCTAGCATCCTATAATCGGACATTTTAGAGATATGTTCGAATAGGATGCCTAGATAAACCAACTTTGACAAACCCTATCGTGTTGTCACTGGCGACAAAAAAGATTGGGAACAAAGTGAATCAATCGCAATAAAGAACACGATCACGTGAAACACAGATGGCTCATAAACCATCCTTGGGTCTCTTACGGGGTCTACAGTGCCAGGTCATAAACTGAGCTCAGTTGTAGCCTTGGCAAAGTGACTACAGTGTTTCAGGAGGAAGTGGCTGCCATAGCTGCCTGTGCTCAGGCAAACATAGATTTGGGCCTTATGGGAAAAACAATCTATCTGAACTCAGACAGCCAAGCAGCACTAAGGTCACTTGCGTCGATCACCTCGAGACTAGTTTGGGACTGTCACAGGGTTCTTAAAACGCTTGCACGTTCATATGGGCTAATCCTGTCATGTGTGCAAGGTCACACCGGGGTACTGGGAAAAAGAGGGTAGACCACTGTACCAGGAGAGGCACTGAGGAACGTCTTGTTGGACCAGAGCCAGCATGCGGGATTGCTTACAGCCTCGCCAAGAGGGTTGCCTCTACATAGGTCGCTAGCAAGTTCCAGGAGACCTGGGAAGTAACGCCAGGTAACAGACAAGCAAAGGAGGTTCTGTTGGGGCTGTCGTACTCTGACGCGGCTGAAGCTTTTTCTCTTGCAATATCAGAACTCCGAAGGGTGTTAGTTTTTATAACTGGACTCTGGATGTTTCGGGCACACATGAACCTTGTGTAGGAAATGTGGAGAGGAGGAGAAGTCTGGACAGCACATCCTCTTCCACTGCTGGCTCTGGCTAGGAAGCGGGCTCTCACCTTGGGCGGCGCTTTAGAATGTTGCCAAGGTGTAGCACAGGAAAACCTCATCAAGGCAATCTCAAGGTTCTCTAAGGACCTTGATTGCATGAGGTTTGAAGTCCTGTAAAGGAGGGCACACAATAAGCCTTTTTTGGCTTAGGGGCCGTTACCAGGTTTGAAGCCTTGTCCTCCAATCATAAAAAAAATTATATAGTTTGAAACGGCCATCCATTAAAATTCATGCAATGTGAATAAGCTAATGGGGTTTTTAAACTAAAAACGCTACAGTACAGTAAAACTTCTAATATCCAGGTTAATATATAAACTGTATCATGTGGCACCAGGCAAACCAGATAGTGAAAAATCTGGATATTGGATGCTAACATTAATTAATATGCCAACCACAGCTTAATCACTTGAGTAAACAATAAGCAATGATAAGCAAGCTTGACCTTTGTTCACATGGCCATTTAATAAGGATATGCGTACTACATCGAGTAGACTAGAGTAATAGGGGTGTATTTTTTTTAATACATCACAAAAATTAAAGGCACTACTGTAGTATTGTGTTATATGATTTACTCATGAGTTTATTTTATTTATTTATGTATTTATTGTAAGTAAAAAAATAAAAAGAATGAAAAGTTATGTTACATTCCTCTTATAATGAACCATAGTGACGGACGGATAGGACTGCTTCAAACTGAATATATGTCTGCCACAGCCTACTCGATTGCCAAGAATTTCTAGAAAATGCAGCAATAAAATTAGTGTACCAGAAGAGAAGTATTTCACAGAATCAGGCACTATTGCTCGACTACAAAATACTGCTTTGTACAATCTGATCTAAAAATAAAGATCTAAGGATTTAAGCGTTCAGAATGCTGTACTGTTTTCCCCTTGAAAAAAAAAGAGGAAATGTGAGGGTTTACTGTACATGGAATATAGCTAAAGGAAATCAGCGTACATGGGTTAAACGGGAGACAGAGACAATACAAACATATAAGCATGTTTAAAACATTTTGGGCCGGTACATTCTTCTGCTCATACACTACAGTAGTATTGACCCATAGATAACAATTGTATTAACCCACTTATCTGCCCATACATGTATGGAGGTATTCATTCATGGAATGAGATATTTTGCAATTCTTAACTGTTTGTGTTTTGTCTTTAGTTCACTATATATATATGACACTTTTTTCATGTTTTACAAAATGTTCTAGATCTAGTGCCCTGAAATGTAACTATAATTTAAAAATAGTAGTAAACTTTGAAACAGTTGATCCTGAACCAACCTTTATCATTTAATGCAGTTATTTCCACCTACATAGATTATTTTTTTAATAACCAGCATTGATGATTAAACAAATATTTAATCTAACATCCCTAATAAATTGACTGCTCACCCAACCATACACAAACAGCATGTATCCGATAAGGTTAAAACCAAGAGGTTGCTATACTATTTCAGCAGCTTTAAATTTAAAGCTTTGTCCTTGTGTTGTTCAATCTAGTAAAATATACTAATTAATTATGAATTTAAACATAACATAATTGAATATTATCTTCTGTTTACCTGTTATCGAGAGGAATCCGACACAGCAATATATAAGTCCTGCATGACTTTCTGAACCAGGACGGGAACCGAACCCTCCGTCAAAGTTGCGACATAACAGTACAAACTCAACTGCTTTCTCCACATTGATGGCATCTAGCTTGCCCTGAAAATATTGTTATGTTTTTAAAGTCATTTATTGTTCAAGGTTAATTTGAATTTAAGTTAGGCCTTGAAATTAAATAGATAAACAAAGTAATCATACATATATTTAACAGCTAAAATTATGGCACCAAAATACGAGGGTCGTCCAGAAAGTAAAGAACGTTTTGGTATAACAAATTAAAAATGAAAGATAACAACACAGAACTTTATTTACATACAGTAACCTAGCCTACTTCTCAATGTAGTTGCCTTGGTTGTCAAGGCATTTATTGTACCGAGGAATCAGTGTTTTAATGCCGTTGTTATACTCTTCAGCCGCCAAAGATCTGAGCCAGGATGTCACTTCTTCTTTCAGTTCTTCATCGTTTCCAAACTGCTTCTCACCCAAGAATGTTTTCTGTTTCGGGAACAGATAGTAATCTGAAGGCGCTAGGTCCGGAATATAGGGAGGGTGTCCAAACATTTCCCACTTTAGACCTTGAAGTTCTTGCTGGGTTCGTCCCGATGCATGGGGCCGAGCATTGTCGTGGATCAAAAACACTTTTTTTGACAACATGCCACGTCTTTTGTTCTGTATTGCACGTCTGTCTTTGAAGGGTTTCGCAATAGGCTTCTAAATTTATCGTTTCTCCCCTTGGCAAAAACTCGACATGGATTAAACCTTTGCGGTTCCAAAAAACAGTTGCCATCACTTTTCTTGTGTTCAGATTTGATTTTTCTTTTATGGGTTTTGAGGGCG
>JAQJVL010000499.1:0-32500 GCA_035578905.1 Stictocephala bisonia | reverse complement strand
GTGAATGAAATAAGCAATGTCCTTGTGGTAGATATTTCCATTTCTAAAATTAAACGAACCTATCTAATGATTTAATTTTAATAATTAGGGACAATTTTTTTTTTAGTTTAAAACGAATATTTAAATATAGATAGAACGCTTAAAATGTGACCTACTGAAAGCACAGGTGTGAGAGAGGTACACTGTGTGGTGGAAGTTAGATAGAGAACTGTCTTCCCCCACCGTGTCATTCCGTTTAAAATTTGTCATAGCAACTAGTCCGTGGGCTGGAGTGCAGTATCAAGCTCCACCCACTACATCATCAGCAATAGTGACCATTGGTTGGTTTGATTAACAGTTAGGAGTAAAGCTTAGAACGATTACATTAAATCGTAATTTATTATTGAAATAACAGTTAATTACAGTTATTTTTTCTACTAAACAACGTTTACAAAATTGATCACTTAGAGGCATTAATCACGCCTGTGATGAACAGCAGCGATGGAAAGTGTCACCTCCGCTGCTGACACCTCTATATGCCCTAATTATAACACGCAGTTCACTTACTATTCGGCCCAATCATAGTTTTGCATCCTAAGAACTTACCAACGGAATGTTTCAATAGCAAAACAAATAGTATTAAAGTTACAACATCGAGAAAAGACGATCACGACTGGTTTATGCGGTACTAATATTTCTTAACAAGCAAGGGGTAGTTTTAAATAATTATCCATAGTAAATAAAATAGCTTGTAAGGAATCTTTATTGATATTACTTATCTACCGTAGGTTTTAAATACTAAATAGTTTATGAAGGTACTAATAACAGAAAATATAACGTTTTACAAATTATTTCAAATTGTATTTTATTTTTCTTATTTAAAGAATATAAATGTAATAGGAAATGTGTATTTTATACTTTACAAAATAATAAAACTGCAATAAATGAGTTTTCCCATTTAAAAATCTCGCATTTTTAGTGGTTATAATACTTATAAAATTAAAAAAGGAAAATTCGATTTTCATATTTCATTTACGTGTTAAAAAGAAACATACTTGGCTACTATAAAGAGATTTTCGCTCACGTAGTATACATAATTCTAGTGTGATTCTGAAATAAATCTATTTTATTGTAGTTGAGATAGCCGTTTGTTAACATTATTGTAAGCTAAAATATTCTGAATCATAAAAGTTAATTTGTATGCTTCATGTGTGTGAAGCAAAAAGCGATACCAGATGGAGTAAACGTGCTTGGGGAATTCAATTACAATGCCTTCGAGGTAAATGTGAAATAATCTCTATGAGATAGTGGATTGGATTAAGTCTACATTTAAATTAGTGAATAATTAATTGAATAATTAAATGATCATGCTAAAGTCATGAAAACATTCACTGCACTGTAAAAGGTTTAAAAAGGCAGGACTTATTTGATATTAGGAATCTAAGTACAGTATTCAACTTAGATAGCTAAATATACAGGTTGGTTATAAAGTCACCCCCCCCCCCCCAATTTTGGTCTACAATTTACAGTAAGTTTTTTTTCAGTTATTTTAATCATTATATAGGTAGACGTTCTAACTTTTGAAGTATTATGCAATATTGGAAATAACCTGAGGTCCAAGATATAGGAGCCAAGTTCTGAATTCTTCATGAGAAATAGTCATGCGATATGTCTATTAACATTGCCTTTTCACCCTAAAAACGATGGTGTATTTAAATTGTAAAGGGGTTGTACTTTAGTCCAACCGAGTGTGTTGTCTATTTCTAAAGAACAGCCCACCTTCTAAAGCAGAGTTTGTAGGGTTCCACCTTTTGATAATAATGGGTTCCAAGTGAAAGCTTTACTCTGTGCTACAGAAATGACAGTCCATATATTAGGAATGAGATTTCCATGATACTCAACATGCATATTAGCAATTTGCATAACAACACAACAACTTTAATTATTTAGATGTTTCTGTCACGCAATTTTTTCTACACGCCTTCGACCCAATTTGAAATGTCCTTATTACCTCACCAGTAAGTTATTTTTTCTTCTGATGCTCCCTTGAAACAAAGTATATATTTGATTTATTTTTAAAACACTGATCGTTACGATATGGGTGAAAATGGATTTTGAATGAGAGAGTGAGGAGTGTAAAAAAGATTTTTCATTGCCACAAACTATATATGAAAGAGAAAGCCCTTACTTACTCATCCTAATTCTCCCACTTACCGTGATCTTACAGAACTGAAATTTTTTATAAATTTTATTATTATTATTATTATCCTTTATTCATCTCTAAGACGCCGATCGTAGAGATATGGGTGAACACGAGGAGTGAATGATTGTGATAAGTGTAGATGAACGAGTGTAGTCATTGTTACTATCTGAGTTCGACTTAGCTCAGAAAGGACTATTTATTAATAGCCCAATAACCAGGGCAACTATGGAACCTACTGCTTTACGTGGAATCCGAACCAAGTAGTGTGGGATTTACTAGAAATAAATATGCATTTTACTTAATATAGTTTAATCACTATTATTTAGTGTCAATAGTCACATGCCGAGGTGTCTCGAGCGTAGCGACTAATGGGGTTGGCACGTGAAGCGTGCAGGGGTGTCCCCTAGTTATCTATATATTCCTGTCACGTGAATTTTTTCCACACGCCTTCAAAAAAGTTTGAAATGTTTTTACTAACTGACTTGTTAGTTTTTTTTTCTTTTTTATTTTTATTTTATTGTTATTTTTTTTTTTTTTTTTAGTTACCCTGAAAACTATATAACGAAGTTAAGGTGAAATGGCTCTGAGTAAAAATCGTTTAAGTACTTGATCCTGCGACCCTCTGTATAATGTTAACTACTGAGATATTATCAGATATGTTTGATGGAACAAAAAAATAACCAACATACTTATTCTGTACTCAACATACTGACCTGATGAGTTAGCGTTGATAAATTGGATTTTAAAAAGAGATTCTTAATGTTTATCAGGCTGGTAGTGACTAGTTAGACCTAAATGGGCTCATCTAGCCCCTTATGTGAACGCTCCAAATAATTTAGTTCTTTATTGCACCCAACTGCCCCTAGGAGTTGCATAAAGCCTCACTAACACACATTCAACGTGTTTCCCTCGGCACACTCTCTCCCCCCCCTCAATTTTCCCGCCTGCCCCACATTATAAAAAAGTACAATTCTCTCATTTATAGTAAACTCTAGCATTAGTTCTATATTTTATTTTTTATAGCTAGAGGATATTGTACAAGATAGTTGTACAATTTTAAATCAAAATGTGTACAGCTGTAAAATTTATAGAAAATTAATAGGTTGTTTTACCCTATGTTGGCTAGTACCTTTTGTCCAACATATTCTCAGCATTATAATAAATATATCGCACAGTTTATTAATGAGTGTTTTACCTAGACGGGCCAAATAAGCCAATTTTGGTAGTTACATCTCCATATAGAAAGTTTGTTTAATGTTTTCCTTCAACACATATATTACTTATAAAAAGAATAACAGTTTAATAAGTTAAAAAATAATGTTTATTGAACATTCTTAAATATTGTTATCTCACTTATTTTACATCTGATTTCCAAAAATTATAGGCCTATGTCGTTATTATTCGTAATTACGTTTCAAATCAAACATAACACTTTTTGACACTATCTATTTTGTAACTATAGTTCATTGGAAATTTTAATTTGCTACCATTTCGGAAGTTATATTTGTATTAGATCATAAAAATATAAATATTTTGGAAATTATTAATTTTTGTATGTTAGTTTTGTTGACGGGTCGTTTTAAATAAAAAACACAACTTGGTGTTACCAAGTTATTCCTAATCTATGATTGTATAAATCTGACTTTTACCATTTTGACCTAAGGAATCATATCCTTAAGTTTAGGAACGTTGTTTACGGACAACCTGTATATATCCGCCGAATTGTCTATTGTTTAGTACTAATTTGTAACAATTTTTAAATGTAGTTAAGTATAATTTAGTTAGAGAGTTAACTTTTGTTTTCATGACTGTGGGAAGTTTATAAGGAAGTAAACATTTTATATTGATATTTAAACGTACAGAGATAAAAAACAACCCAAACATACACGTACAATAGTATTGAGCCACCCATACACGTATATTAGTATTGACCCCACCATACACGTACAGTAGTATTAACCCACACATACACGTGCAGTAGTATTGACCCACCCAGACACGTGCAGTAGTATTGACCCACCCATATACGTAAGTAGAATTGACCCACCCATACACGTAAAGTAGTATTGACCTACCCATACACGTACAGTAGTATTGACCCACCCATACACGTAAAGTAATATTAACCCACCCATACACGTAAAGTAATATTGACCCACCCATACACGTACAGTAGTATTGACCCACCCATACACGTAAAGTAGTATTGACCAACCCATACACGTAAAGTAATATTGACCCACCCATACACGTATATTAGTATTGACCCACCCATACACGTAAAGTAGTATTGACCCACCCATACATGTAAAGTAGTATTGACCCACCCATACACGTAAAGTAGTATTGACCCACCCATACACGTACAGTAATTTTGACCCACCCATACACGTACAGTATTATTGACCCACCCATACACGTACAGTAGTATTGACCCACCCATACATGTAAAGTAGTATTGACCCACCCATACACGTACAGTAGTATTGACCCACCCATACATGTAAAGTAGTATTGACCCACCCATACACGTACAGTAATTTTGACCCACCCATACACGTACAGTAATTTTGACCCACCCATACACGTACAGTAGTATTGACCCACCCATACATGTAAAGTAGTATTGACCCACCCATACACGTACAGTAGTATTGACCCACCCATACACGTACAGTAGTATTGGCCCACCCATACACGTACAGTAGTATTGACGCACCCATACATGTAAAGTAGTATTGACCCACCCATACACGTACAGTAATTTTGACCCACTCATACACGTACAGTATTATTGACCCACCCATACACGTACAGTATTATTGACTCACCCATACACGTAAAGTAGTATTGACCCACCAATACACGTAAAGTAGTATTGACCCACCCATACACGTACAGTAGTATTGGCCCACCCATACACGTACAGTAGTATTGACCCACCCATACATGTAAAGTAGTATTGACCCACCTATACACATGGTTGTTATTCTTTATATAGAGTGTGAAGGTTTTTTAAAATAATTTTTTTAAATAAATAGTTTTAAAATAAGTTTACGTTTATATTAGAACCAATTCTTTTGATACAGAAATATGTAAATGAAATATTTCTAAAATAAATGTGTCTAATTATGTTTAAAATATATTAATTAGTAAGTAAAAAGGCTCAAACGATCAGAAAAGTTTTAAACTGTATAAAAAAATAACAGTATAAAAATAAAACTGAGAAATTTTAACAGATTAAACATAGGTAAAAGACTTTATTCAGGTGCATCTGATTTCAGAAAACGTATCAAATACCAGGTCATTTTTCTTTGGAAATGTTCGTTATGACGTCAGTTGGCTGAGGGAAAACGTGTTCAGAAACTGTAACAGGTTTGCTTAATGTACGCTAGAAAATACCACTGTCGGCAATAGTGGCGCAGTGCTGTAACTAACAACTGTACTAGGAGACAATATGATGTGGAACTTTTAGGCGATAGGGTCTATGTTAGGTCCTCTTTATATCGTCACTAGAGAAGACTGGAGTATCTGTTGGATATGATATATGAAGTGTTGGATGGTAGTTAAGGTCTGGAAGTGTAGGGAAGAGAGCTGACTATCAGACTGGTCAATTAGATGTAAATCATACCACTACTTTGTTCGGATTCCACGTAAAACAGTAGGTCCACGGGTTTCCTCGCTATGGGCTATTAATAAATGGCTCTGTCTAGGAAATGTCAACCTTAGTAACAATGACTACACTCATTCGCCGATTATACAAGTACTCGCCAATATCTCTACGACGTACGCTCCCCTAAGAATGAACGTCACGCCCTTACATTGTAGGGCCCCTACTATCACGTTATGTGCATTTGTCACCGTGATCTAGGGTTTTATGTCACGCGGAGTGACAAACACCAACTTTACCCTTTTATAGCCATAAACACGTATAAATGACTGCCTTCTTTAACAAAAATATGTTTCTATATTTACATAAAATTCTTTTAACGATAAATAACTAAATCACAAAGCAAAATGAGCAAAAGATTTAATATTTTGGAGTAGGAAACGAAGAAAAAACTAGTCGTTTAGTTTACTAAACCATCTAGTTCCACTAGAATAGTTTAATTTCATAAATGTCTTAGTATGTCATCAATATAGTTATTGCAACTGAATATTACAGGAAAACATTTTAAAACGAAATCGTAATATCAGTAAATACATTTTCACACAAAGAGAGGAACTTAAACACAACCGTTGCGCTCTGTATGAGCCCTCCCACACTCCCTGTAAACGGACAGATCCGTAAAGGAGTTTCAGGACTGAAACTTCTGAGTCGCGCTTTTGAACAAAGTGGTTCGGATTCCAAGTAAAGCTGTAGGTCCCTTAGTTGCCCTGGCTGTTGGGCTATTAATAAATTGCTCTTTCTGAGGAACAGTTGAACTCAGTTAGTAACCAGACTACACTCATCCTACTCTCATATCATCATTCTTATTCATGAACACTCCTGTAGGATGTTTTGCTAGTTGAGAAAGTTTCGTTCTACTGAGCCCCTCTAACACTACCCACCCACTCTTCACATAAACTATTTTATTAATTTGTGTTAATTGTTACATGTGATTGGAGTCTACTTTCGACTAATTGCCCATTGTAGTCGCTTAGCAATTTTACGTGTACAAACTTGTTAGCATATTATTTATTTGAATGTATATTTGTTTTACTTTTTGTTATTGTTGATTTATTTAGTATTAATGATAAAGCACAAAAAAATATTAAAATTAGCTTGGCGTAAATAAGATTTAGATGTTACAATATATCATATATTGTAACATCTAATATATCTTATATTGTAACAAATAACGATAAATAGCTAGTTACATGTGTTATGCAACGTAATATATTTATATGTAAAAATGATTATAAACTAAAAAACACAAACGAACCTAATGTATCAAACAGTAAGATTATTTCAGAGTATTTTGATAGATAAAGTAGAAACATTTACAAGTCTAGCCTGTTTTGGTAAATATAATGTTTAATATAAGTAACTTAAAACTGTATATACTTGTAAACTTTTACTGGTACAAAAAAACTCGTTAACAAATATGAAAACTTGCATTTTAAATGGAAATTACATTCTCTGTTGCCAAATATTGTTCTAGTTTTATGAGTTTTCGTTGAAACGGTACATTTTGAATGAGAGGAAACTGTTTACATACCACAACCTCCTGATATGAATGTAGTCATTTTGATGGCAGCATATTTTTAGTAACAGAAAAAATAGCATGATTTCTGTGAGTTTTTATATTTAAACCTTGTTAAAGTGGCTAAATATGAACATTCTGAAACTTAAATAAGTCTTAAGAACTTATTTAAAAGTGTCATTCATATCTTTGGTGTTTTCCCCTATTATTTTATCACTGAAAAGGTGATTTCGAATTTAGTTTAAATGATCTAATTTGAATTATCATTTCCAGTTTTGATAACAAATAAAATCTGTGTACTCTAATAGAAAACAAATGTATCCTTTTTACGAATATACGTCTCGAAGTAATGAAACATTTATTCATTTTCATTATTATTATTATTCATTAAGATCAGTACAATTAGTAAACGTCACACAACACAAATGTATTACAATATAAGCACAAAATGCACAAATATACTACAATACAAGTACAAAATGCACGAATATTATGGTGATCGATTTCGAGAACCACGCTCACCTTCCTCAGAACAGAGGGATTCACAAAAGAAACCTAACAATTGTGTTACTTTTGTAGTAACAAAAGAATCACAAAAGAGTCACTGACCTAGTGATTCTTTTGTGAATCCCTCTGGTCTGAGGAAGGTGAGCGTGGTTCACCGAAATCGATCACCATAATATTCCTGAATTTTGTACTTGTATTATAATATATTTGTGCATTTTGTGCTTATATTGTAATAAATTTGTGCTGTGTGACGTTTACTTGTACTGTATATGTACCAACACGTATTATGCTAATTAAAAAACTATTCATTAAGATCGTAGAGATGGGCGAATATGAAAAACTAACTAGTGTGATGAATGTAGATGACGACTGTAGTCATTGTTACTAACTAAGATTGGCTGTTCATTAGAAAGGGCCATTTTTCATAGTATAATAGCGAGGACACATAATAGGTATATAATATAAGGATCAACAACTTTACGTGGAATGTGAACCACGTAGTATTAGTCTGATTTTCATCTATCTGACAAGCGTGGTACTCAGTTCTCTTCCCTTTACAACGCCCGTAACCTGACAACCACCCAACAAGGGTAGTTTTAAATTAGTTTCCTCATCGATAGTAACCATTGAGTGGACGCTGTGTCGGTATTAAGAGGACCGATTACTAACATATCACCTACAATCTCCACAAGAATATGTCCCTAAATAGCTGGGATACAGCATTGCACCACCAGTGCTAGTTAGTTAGCTAGTTAGTTTCAAAAGATGTAAGGTAGGTGTGAAAAAGGCCAACTAGTTTAAAAACGTGCAAATTACTGAAGGCTCTAGTAGAACATAGTGGTTGAAAAAGAGGTATCTTTTTACTTGAATTGATTGATTCTTTAAAATAATAATTCAATTTGAACTATTTAAATATTATTAAAAATAATACAACTACAATTTTCGTCGTCTTATAAACAATAATTTGTGACATTTTTTTACTGCACTTGAAAATTGCTGTTTTCAATAATTATTTACAACAAAAACAATTAAAATGTAACAAATATTACACTCTAGTATTTTTAATCTGTATTACGTAAAATATAATTAGCGTATATTATGTAAAATAATTTACTATATTTTTTAATTTGACATTAACTAATTGCAACCTATTATTTTATTTATGACATATTATTCTAAACGGTCATTTAAAATTATGTAGAAAGAGGTAAACTAATCATAAATACCAATTTCATGACTGCGTCATTAGGAATACTGAAATAGCTTTTAAGGTCACGCTGCCTTTGATAAACACGAGTCTGTAATGAAAGGACGGTCGGGAGGCCACATCGAAATTACGACAAGCAGGTCTCGGTAGCGATCAAAGGCCGGTTCCAACAATTGTCGCGATATTACTCCTTTTTGTTCCTTCTCAGTTATATAAGGAGCCAAAAGCAATCATACAAACACAATAAAGATATTATAAAATGTTTTAGGGTTTGAAGTGAGAAATCTAAAACAACTTAAAGGTTTTTGGGACTTTTTCCATTCATTCACTACCACTACTTTTGTTAGGTTTGTTTAGGTTATGTTAGGTTTGGTTAATTTATGTTAGGTTTGTTTAGGTTACGTCACGTTTAGTTACGTTATATTAGGTTTTGTTAGGTTAACCCAAGTTATGGTTATGGTAGTGAATTAACGGAAAAGATCGAATTTTTGATTTATTAACAACTTTTTGTAATCATATAATAAGAAGTATATATGGAACAAGTAAATCCATATATACAGTATAAATCAAACGTTGTGTACAAAAAAACTCGAAAAGTAGTGAAAGTTTTCACTTGACATTTTTACATAAAATTACATTTATATACGAGACTGTTTTTATGTATGTATTTCCTAAAACTGTAAACGTGAACAGGGCATTTCAACATCTCCGGACCTACCTATAAATGAAAACAAATATCAGTATTTATTAAAGTGCTAACGTGACCAGCTGATTTGTGTACGTATTATACCCATATAATTTTGTCAAAAAGTATTTCATTCAATAATAATAATAATGAATTTTCAAAATATTTTCTAGTAGATTTACAGCAGTCCATTGAACGAAGTATGAGTATTGTATTTCAAATCCCCCCTAAACTTGATGAACAAAGTTCATAAACAGGGATAAAGCTCATTCCTGAGATGCCAGTCCTCCCAGACCTTTAAGCAACCGCTGGGAAGTCACAGCCCTATAGTAGACATACAAACAATCCCACCACCAGCGGGTCAAAAACTTTTGTTCCATTTAACGTGTTTATTGTTATTATGAGTTATGTGAACACTGTATGATTATATAAGGTCCAATCTAGTGGACAATGAATTTATATTACGAGTTTTTTTTTACTTTAAACTCGTAAATAATTACATATAAAGTTTCACTTATTTAACCGTAAAAAAATGGTAGAAATACTAAATCTTTTTCAAAAACCAAATTATGTTACACTAGAATATCTCTTTACCTATAAAATGTTTCTTCAATAGTTACTATACGATCATTTTTACGAAACGAATCGCTGAATTAAAAAACTATTTTTTGGGGGTTTTCATTAAGCGAAAGGATTACCATAGTAACATATTTCCGATCATAAAACCAATTTGATGATACAGGTTTTAAAATAATTTCCATGTAAAATTTTCATTACATTGATTTTATTATTTTTTTGTTACAAAGAACAAACATTTTTACAAAAAATTAGAACTTTGAAGTCTAAAAAGATTCCTAGTCTTAACTGTTTCCAATAACCGTTACAATAATAAATAGTTACCATTAGGAACCAGAAACAGTTTATTATTGTAACTGTTATTGTAATAACCATTACAATAAAGCATTATTTCTTAATGGTTATTTTTACATTTAATAATTTTATTTATTTAAATGTTTCCTTTTAACATTTTTAATAAGATTAACTTACTCAAATTTTACTATCACCAAAGTTTTTTTTTTTTCATTTTAACTACCCTTAATATTTACCTTCTTTAGTAAATCCCCATTTCCTTTCATCACCAACGAAGGGACGATTTCTTTATTCTGATGTACCTCAAGGGAAATTCCTACAGCATTTTCCGAAAATGTTGGATAATTTATTCAAACGTTTTCGTTAATCAAAGTAGCATTGCCCAAGGCAGCTGTGCAGCCACCACACCATCTCTACATAGTATAAAGGTATTTCTAGCACATAAATAAATATTATACTCAGATGCATTTCAAATAAATCAAGAAATGTTTTTGAACTATATTTTTATTTATTTATTTATTAATACATTTATTTTTACAGCGTTGGCCTCACCAAGTTTGGTGTAACTTGTCGGTGAGGTCCATTATAACATTTAATAAATAACTCTATTTAAAAATTATCAAAGTAATTGTGGTGGTTTAGGGCGGCACTACAATGTTATAATTGGTTTGGCAGTACAATGAAAGAGAAAGTTGGGACGTGCCGGCCCCAGATGCACTGTTAAATTGAAATGAACAATTGAATTTTTCATGCAACAGACAGGTTTATATTTTGGAATCCTGCCTATTTCCTTTCTTGATTTTAATGTCAGTTGTTCATCATCAGCCTACTAACAAACTTCGCAAGTTTGTTCGTTTACGAGTTACATGAAGCGCGATCCGTGGCCGACACTGCCCCATCACACAACCTGTTGTCTTTCCAATTTAATATCTTACAATACAATTAACACTAAATTTACTATATTACATTACCTACTATACACATAAATTAAATAAATTAAATTCAAAATCACATGTTACATTAAAATATGTTCGTTTAGAGTATTAGTGTAAGTGCAGTGCATAAGTGTCCTGAAGCTGGAATCATTGAAATTCTAGGATTACAAGTACAGGTAATTGTTTTCATTTCCAGTTCTGAAGTATGTAAGCCATAAAAACACAGCTCTCTTAAACTCTGCATAGTTAGATATGTTTTCTATTTCTTCAGATAATAAATTATAAAGATAAGGAACAATGAACTCTGGGAGTCTTCGCCCATAGTTTGTTCTGGGGAATGAGGTAACATATTTTTTAATATGTCGAGTTTCAAAACTCCTGTTGTTAGGTGTTTTAAATTTACTATTTTTAAAGTTATCTAATATAATTTTTAATTCATACATACCTTTCGGTGTCAATTGTCCCATGAAACTGAATTCATTTAAATTTATATTGCCATTTACATACTGAATTTCGTCACCATATAGAGTTCGCAAACATTTCTTTTGCAGATTTATTATCTGGTTTAAATGGCTCTTTGCTGATGTCCCCCAGACTGATATTCCATATCTCAACAATGATTCGAAAAAAGCCTTATATATTGTATTCTTAACCAGATGTGTTGCTTTATTTTTCAATCTATACATTATCGCTGTGCATGGCACAAGTTTTTTATGTAGTGACACTATATGTTCTTTCCACGTCAGATTATTGTCTACCATTAATCCCAAATATTTGGTAACGTTTACTACTTTAATATCTTCACATTGACACTGCTCCTCCCTATGTAAACAATTACAGTTATGAAGTTTAATATTGATTTCTTTTTCAATCTTAATATTTTTTTGATGTATATGCATTAAATTAGTTTTCTGGCTATTTATAATCAATCCATTATCATGAGCCCATTTAGTGAAAACTTTAAAATCTCTCTGTAGCTTTTCCTCTGCTAGATGTAAATACATATCTTTTGCTAGGATAAGCACATCATCTGCAAAAGCCCATATGTGGCTTTCATGTATCCTGTTTAACACATCATTCATATAAATTATAAACAGGACAGGCCCTAGCTGACTTCCTTGTGGAACACCATGTTTAATATATTTTTCGTCACTTGTAGTGTTTAATGCTTTAACGGCAAGTTTTCTACCACTAAGATAGCTCTTGAACCATCTTAAATAGGGGCCCCTCACTCCTATCTTGCTCAACGCCATAATTATACAGTTATGTTCCACTGTGTCAAACGCCTTTGAAAAATCAATAAATAAGGCCAGACCATGCTTTTTGTTATTCATAATTCTATTAGCTACATTTGAAAATTCCTGTAATGCCATTTCTGTACTGCAATTCTTTCTAAATCCATATTGTTTATCATTAAGTATATCATTTTCTGTTAAATATTTATTTAGACAGTCTAATACATATCTCTCGATTATTTTATCTAAAGAAGTCAAAATTGCAATTGGACGATAATTCTGGTATTCCTTCTTACTTTTGCTTTTATAAATTGGTCTTATCAGTGACTTTTTTAAGCAGTTAGGGAATTGTCCTTGTGAAATTGATTCATTCACCAGTTTGCTTATTTTGAAATTTTCAAAAACATCATAATTTGTTTATTAAAATTTTTCTCATATATTTAATGAAATATTCAAAGTCTAGTGCTTATTTTTTCTTAACATTGTTTTATCACATTTCGTAACTCTCTAATCACCTACAAATTTATGATAACCACATGTTCATTATTCATTAATCACTAAGACGCCAATCGTAGAGAAATGTGTGGTGTGGATGAGTGTAGATGAACAAAGGTAGTCTTGTTACTAAAAAGGTCAACTGTTCCTTAGAGAGATCCATTTATTACTAACCCAATAGCCAGGGCAACTCAGGGACCTACAGCTTTACTTGGAATCCAAACCACATTATATTGGTCTGATTTTAAACTAACTGACAATTCAGATACTCAGTTATCTTTCGTCTAGATCCTGACTACCACCCAACACGGACACCCCAAACTTCTCTAGTATGTCCACATCAATGGCAAAAAACGCCGAGTCAGTATTAAGTATACAGTATGTAAACTAAACCAAATAAATTGTAGAATCTATAATATTTAATATTCATTTGGTTAAATCAAATCAGTATGTGCCATCTTGTGTTTTTTTTTTCATAAATAACAGAACATTTAATGATTTTTTTTTATAAAGGCAAAAAGGATTACGATGAATAAAGTATAATTGGAAATTAAAAAATAAAACAATTTAATTCCTGTTTAACTTCTTGTAAAATATTCATAAAGTTGTTAGCTATTTAGTGAAACTTTAAACGGTTAGCCAAATGAAAATAAAGATACAAATTCTACAATTATATAAATGTTAGTACTGTATACTTAATACTGACTCGGCGTCTACTTAATGGTTGCCATTAATGTAGACCTACTAAGGAAGTCTGAGGTGTCCGTGTTAGGTGGTAGTCAGGGTCTAGACGAAAGATAACTGAGTATCTGGCTTGTCAGTTAGCTTAAAATCAGACGAATATAACATAGTTTTGATTCCAAGTAAGGCTGTAGGTCCCTTTTTAGTGTCAAGAAAGATAACATATTAATGTTTTTAATATTCCTATCTTCTTAGTTATATAACTAACAAAGTTAAGTTTATTTATTTTATACATTTATCGAGATATTAATTTGTACTTTTATAAAAATTAAAAATGGAGAAGAACGGTTAACAAGAAATTTCTGGACCTATGTCTACAGGTAATTTTAGTGAAATCCAAGAGTACTTTTAGCCCTATAAGTTTGTTTACAACTCCTTGTATATTCTAAAAAGTTTACGTTTATTTCATATATACAATAATATTAACTTATTATTATTATTATACTGTACATTGTACGAAAATGGTGTTTTTTAATTTAAAACTAAGCATTAACGTTTTTTTTCGATATACTTTTACCAAAGACAGTTAACATTAGGAAGCTTTTTAGACTTCAAACATGTAATTTTTTGTAAAAATTGTTGTTCTTAGTACAAAAAATAATAAAATCAATGTGATGAAAATGTTATATGGAAATTATTTTAAAACTATTACATTTTAACTGTTAAACGATGAATTTATGTAAATCACAGGACCGTAGCGTTCAATAAAACCTAAAACATCAAGTTTCACCACAAGGTAATCCGAATGTCCCACACGGTGTGCGACAGCAGGAAGCGATGTCCGATTGTGTTGTGTGAACGTGCTTGGAGAGCGTAATCAGATTCCAGCTTGGAGTTCTGTTTCTAACTGTAAGTGTTTAGAAAAATATATTTTGGTCAAAATATTTAAAACCGTTTCGATAATATACAAATAATATTACAATTTTACAAGATCACTGTAAAGAAAATAAAGAATATTTTACGTTCAAAATTGTATGAACCAGTGGCGCAGTGCTGTAACCCACCTATTTGGGGACAAAGTGTTGTGGAGATTGTAGGCCATACGTCTGAATACCGCTCAATGGTTGCCATCTACGTGGACACTACTAGAGAAGTCTGGGGTGTCCATGTTGGATGGAAGTCAGGGTCCAGATAGTGTGTAGGGAAGACAATTGAGTACCAGGCTTATCAGTTACTAAGTGGTTCGGATTCCATATAAAAGATGTACACTCCTTAGTTACTCTTGCTATTGGGCTATTGATAATAGGCCTCCCTAAGGATCTGTCGACCTTAGTAACAATGACTACACTCGTTCATCTACACTAATCACACTCATTCGTTTCTGACATTCACCCATAAGAAGTGTGATAAATGTTACTAAAGTCGACTGTTCCTCAGAAAGAGCCATTAATCAATAGCCCAATATCCAGGGAAACTAAGGGATCTACAGCTTTACGTGGAATCCGAGTCACGTAGTATTGGTCTGAAGCTAGCTGACAAGCAGTTCCCTCCCTTACACAACACTGTGACTACTGTCCAACACGTATACCTCAGACTTCCCTAGTAGTGTCATCTCGATTACATTACATTTGAAAATCATACATACTATGTGGTCTAGAAAAAATTGGTTTTCTATGCCACCAATGTTACATTTGTTACTAGATTAAGTGATGCGAATGTTAGTTCATGTATGAATATTTGCAAGCAGGCTTTGATTATTTGATATTTTCTTTATTGATAAACTTAAAATTTTAACAAGCTCAAAGGCCCACACATTTTATTTTACTATCCACATTCAAACTATTTTTTTAATTTATTTCCTGTTTTTAATTTACGTGATACATTAATTCAATTGTAATAATTAAAAAAATATTTAAAATAAAGGGGCATATTTAAACATATTAGATATTAGTTGTAATAGAAATACCCTATTGGTTTCCTTCCAAATTATTATGCAATGTTTATGGATTGCAGGTAAAATTTGCATACTGTTTCCAAGCGAATAGTATCCAGATTGATACATTTTGATCGACTGAACAATTTTTAAGCAATGCCATAATTTTAAGAAAAAATTTTAAGTAATAAGTTATTTAAAGACAGTTCACTGCAATATAATCCTTGTACGTGAATCGGTTTTTTTGAGGCAACTCCTCCTTTTTTTTTATCAATTTTAATGATTGAGGTGTCAAAATGTTTCCCCTATTTGTAGTTGTCCAGTAAGGTGCCAATCGTTTTATATTTTTACCCTGAATGTTACAGAAATCCCTGAAAATGTGTTTTTGTCCATATGAATTAAAATCAGTGAAAAACTAACAGCTTTTAAAATATAAATAAAGATGTTTATGACATTTTAACAAGTTAGCAGCTGTTGGAAATTAAATACTTAATTTTTTTACTATTGAGTAAGTTACAGGTTAAATGTTAGGGTGAGTAAGCTTGATTGTATGTATTCAGTGGAAGTTTTGTTTCATATAATCTCTATATTTAAAAGAGAAAGCCCTCACTCATCACTAATTCTCCCACTTTCCGTGATCCTACAGAGCTGAATTTCGGAAAAAAATATTTGTTGTAGGCTAATTGGGAAAACCAAAGGTATTTCTATTTTAATAAAATACTCCTAAGGGGTAGAAACCACCCCTGAAAGGTTGTTACATAAGGATAACATTTAGTTGATTTTAGTAAATTAATAATAGCTGTTCTGTAAATTTTAAATAAATATATTTGTTTTATATGTTTGACGTTACACTATTGATTCATTAAGAGCTTTTAAACAATCCTCATCTGTTAAACAAAAACATAATAAATAAACATGTTTGAAATAGGCTAAGTAATATCATTGGGTATTTATACCAATTAATAGGTAGCAACGTAAGTATTGTGAGTGCCATACTGTAAATACATTTAATATTGTAATTTTACGTTATACAGTTAATCTACTATTATTTGTAGTCAAAAGTCACATGCCGAGGCCGAAGGCCGAGGTGTATCGAGCGCAGCGAGCGTCGGGGTTGGCACGCGAAGCGTGCAGGGGTGTCCCCTAATAAATAACAATTTTTAATTTACCACTTTCTTTGTTTATTTGGTTTCAAACCAGTCTGAGTACAATATCAAATTCACCGACATCATTTCTTTGTGTGATTTCACGTGAAATAAATGTTTCTCCGGACTGCTGGCAAGTTCTGTTGTCTAAAAGTTTCACGGTTAGGTGGGACGTGACTTATTTATCAAGGAAATTAATTGTTTACGCTCTGACTTCTCTTCATAAGTCATTCTTTATTTCAGTCTGGGCTTAACTTATTCACGCAGCTTTGCTTTGAAATACAAAAGATAATAAATAGCACTTGTAACAAATGATTTTGCTGCAATATGTGACTTAAATTATTCACTACTAAATGAGTGTGATATCACTACTGATGACCTGTGTACTTTTGATTACTTTTATGAACGTTTATAGAAAATTAATTAAACAAATAAAAAGATGAAAACTAAAGATACGAAAATAGCCAGGTTAAATTGCAAAAAAATACTAGTAAGTACAGTTGATGTTTTGATACAATTTTTCTTACATATGACACGCTGACACTTGTTTTTGCGTATTTTATGGTGTATATGAACGATTACTTGAGTGTGGATAACCTGTGTAGTCTGGTTACTTACTGAGTTTGAATTATTCTCAGAAAGGGCTGTTCATTGATAGCCCAATAGCCAGGGCAATTAAGGGACTTATAGCTTTACGTGGACTCCTAACCACGTAGTGTTGTTCTGATTATCACATTCTTATTCGAATTCGTTGCAGAGGAAATATTTTTTTCTAATGGCTAAGAGCTTTTATTATCGACCGCAACCTCCACTCTGAGTGATAAGAAGAAGGAAGTCACAAGGAAGAAAGTGGTGAGCGTGTTAAGGACATAAACAGCATATTACTGCAGTAATTTTAACTATCCGTTAATTACATACTGGAAATATATGATGAACTTAAATGTTCATTCGAAAAATCGTCAGTTTTTCTTGTGTGGTTGGAGGTGGTAATATCAGGTATTTTGTGTTTCTAGAAAAGATGGGTGGGAGGGTCCATCACGAGTCTTATTGCCATAGGATGGATGGGGGTGGGGGACTATTGAAGTACGTGTGACAACAATGTGCTGTCAATTTATAGATTTAGACAACAGAACTCTCTATTGGTCCTCACTGTAGTGTCCTCTGTTCCTGGGGGAAGGGGGGTGGAGACTACTGAAGTTCATTTAGTCCTTAAAGAATGGCGTGACAACAATTTGTTGTCAATATAGAGATCGCTGTATAAAGGAATTCTTTACACAAATTTGACTCACCCACAAATTTGTGTACAAAGAGCTAATGTACGTTATGTATGTTCGGTGGTAATAGCCCACCTACCCTCCCGGAACATACGGTGGTAAAATGGTCTTAGTCAGCCTTATACGATGGTGGGCGAGTCAAACAGTACGTGTATGGTAGCGTAAGTGGGTCAAACCATCATATGTGTATGGGAATGTGCGTGAGTCACCATCGTATATCGTTTATTAAGATCATTTTACCACTGTATGTGTATGGGAAGGTAGGTGAATCAATACATCGTATGTGTATGGGAGAGTAATTAGGCCAAACCATCTTATGTCAATGGGAAAGGGAGTAAGTCATCACCATCATATATGGCTGAATAAGCTCATTTTCCACTATATGTGTTTGGAAGGATAAGTGTGTCAATACCATCGTATATGGCTGATTAATGTCATTTTATCTCTATATGTATATCAGAGAGTAGGTCGGTGATTACCATAGTATATGGCTTATAAGTTCATTTCACCACTAAATGTATATATACTCGTAAATTATAAAATACAAAGTACTTGTTTCTTATGATTAAAATATTGATATTCCGTCACACAGTTACATCCTGAATGATGGATTGCCACAAGGCTCTGTTCTTGCTCCTCTTTTATTCAATGTATACTGCCGAAATTCCCGCCACTCAGTCCAGAAAATTCATAAAGCAGATGATATTGATCTCGTAACTCAACACACGAATATACATCACATACAGAGAATGGGCACTTAAACCTGATATAAACACTGTCAATAATTATTTTATAACTTGAAAGTCAAATCCAACAAAGATCAGAGATAAATAAGCTGTATATGAACTGTAACAATTAGTTTTCAAAGCTGTTATTTTGTTGTTTCCTAGTTGGCTAGACTGGAGAACCAGGAAAACCACACAGCTGCTTGCAGCGCTGATTCAATATCAGCTGTTTGGTTAAATTCAAGTGAGAAATTTAGATTACTTAACTTGAATTGGAAACTATTTTGCCATCATAAACATGTTTATAACTGCGTGAAGTCTTGTAACAGTCCACTCAAAGGGGTATAACAACCAGTTGCATTGCAAGATCAATAATTGACACTTACTAAAATATCAAAAGAGTTTCATGCATATCTCTCCTCACTGACATTACTAGATGGATTCCTGAATTTTGGTCCAGATTAGTGAACTCTCCATATTGGGGCGTAGAGAAAAATATGAACACCACAGAGAAAAAACAGAAATTGGTTTCTGTTGGCCACAACAAACACCTCAGTGGCAGTTATAAATACATTACAACTAAAGTTAATCTTTATAAATCTGTAGTAATAATTACCACGTTTAACATTGTGGATTTGGAGGGGATTGAGGGGAAGACGGACCCTTCAGGCCTCGCCATCTGCTAAGAACTATAGATCTAACTAATTGACACTTGAATAAAGTTTCTATAATAATACTACGACACACGTTCAGCGCACTATTGAATCCAACCTCTGTTTCTTCTATCTTTGTGACGAACGCTCATTAAATAGACAATGCAATAAAATGAATTTTACTGCATCTGGTGTGGGAGGATGGATAACGTTTTATAGTTTCAGGCATAAGAAACATGGCTGCACTTTGAGTACAGTAGTAGCGTACGTCTGCTAAATAACACAGCAGTGTCCTAAATAGATTCATGAGTGGGATAAGATTCCATAAGTTCATGGCATGTCTTTGAAAAAATTGTATTTAATAAATAACGTAATCAACTGATTGACTCTGATTGTTATTCCATACTTTAAAGGCGGGAATGGTAAAGGAACGCATAACTGGAATACATAAAACTATATTTGGTTAACATTTTATCCAGTTCTATGGTAATGTCGTTAACTGAAAATTGTAAAGCTTAAAAGGGGTTTTTTTAAAGTAACTTTGTTATAATTCATTCATCTCTAAGACGCCGATCGTAGAGATATGGGCGAATATGAGGCATGAATGAGTGTGATGAGTGTAGATGAACGAGTGTAGTCATTGTTACTATCTGAGTTCAACTTAGCTCAGAAAGGACTATTTATTAATAGCCCAATAGCCAGGGCAACTATGGGACCTACAGCTTTACATGGAATCCGAACCACGTAGTGTTGGTCTGATTTTAAGCTAACTGACAAGTTTGACACTTAGTTCTCTTCTCTACACAACACCCGAACCTTGACTACCATTCAACACGGACACTCCAGACTTCTCTAGTAGTGTCTATATTGATGACAACCAATGAGCGAACGCCGTTTCGGTATTAAGAGAGCCGAGCATGGAACATATCGCCTATAACCTCCCAATTACTTTGTCCCCAAGTAGCTGGGTTACAGCACTGCGCCACCAGTGCCGACTATACGTATAACTTTGTTTATACGTAGATTAAAATGTTTCTTTTTTATCCTATTTTTGTTAAAACTATCCTTATTTTGTTTTAAATTTTAAGACCTTGTTTGTCCTTATATTTATTTTAAAACTTGATTCATTTTTACCAACAGTGTTTTAAAACAAAATCAGTATTTAAAATTAACTACAAGCAGCATTCCCGACGTCTATATTCATCTTTAAAGATCATAATGAAATATTTAGGGACACATTTCAAATGTTTTCCAAACAAGAGGTTTCAAAAGTTAAATTAGTTTGTACAAATTATTTTAACTCTAAATAAATTAAGACAATACACATTATCTTTTACGTGTTGAAAAACGAATTCAAATGTCTACTTTATTGCCTACATTACTCACGATTCACGTAGTGTGTGCGTAGTTTTCTATAATTTATGTATCATTTTCCAGGATATATTCCGATATAACTTACACTGTACAATTTCCTTGAAAAGTAAACTTCTTTCTATCCTGTTCCGAACATCTAACACCCAACAAACAGAAGTTTGGAGGTTGTAAAAACACTTACTCATTAATAGACCAATAATGATAATAAAAATTTACGGGAAAATTACTCTAATTGAATTGGAGCATAAAATAAATGATGTATTATATAAAATATTAAAATAATTAAATCAAAATTTTTAAAACTTTATTAGTTGAGCAAAAAAAGACTACATTCCAGTCATTTAGGACGATTTTAAAGTAAACAAAATTTAACCCGATTTGTACTTTAAATGAAGTACAGATCTAACATTTTTTAGAGAGTTTGTGGAATTACGCCATTGATGCGTAGTAAATGTGGTAGTGAATTTAACCATGAATTAGTTGGTGGTGGTTGGTTCCACAAAACAGGGTTGCCACTAAACAAAATGTTAAAGCGTCGGTCGGTGGCCGAGGTCTTACTCAATGCTCTATTCAAAATAAATTTCAAAAAATGTTCTAAAAAGTTTCTTGCCTTGAATATTACAAAATTTAAATATAACATTATCAAAGTATATATCCGTTTATTGTTTGTGGTATGAATAAAATAGTTGAATTTTATAGTATATTAAATTTTCAAGTTATTAAATTCATAACGATAAAGAAGGCAATAGTTAATTAGGAGAAAGTTGATTTATTTTGTGAACCTGTTAAAGCATTTGATTTCTCTTCTTTTTTGCTGTTTTTTATTACGTGGTTACAATAATATTGTTTGTTTGGTATAACATTGTAGCAAGCTAAGTAGATGTAATGTTTTGTTGCTTTACTGATAACTGTTTTTGTAGATTTAATGTAATTTAATGACTGCAAGAAAAATGTTATTTTTTATGTTTAGCCATCTTAAATAAAACTCCAAGCAGATTTTTAATCATAATTATACAATTTATGGTGGAATAATATATTCTAACCTATGTTTATCAACTTTGTATAAAAGTTATCTTAATACATATATAATTAATTACAATTCGAACAAAAATATTGATTCTATACATTCGCTGATCAACATTGATCATCCTCTTTCAACATCGGTATTTGCCCACAACTTCGATCGGTGTGCTACGAGCCAGCCTTAGTTAATAACAATGACTACATTCGCTCATCTACACTCATCACACTCATTCGAAATCCATATTCACCCACAACTTAACGATCGGTGTGTTACGAATAAAAACAAAAACTATAATTAATATATTAAACAAGACATTTCGAAAAATATTTGTTTTTGTGATTTTATCATCTTTTTACCTATACAAGGATGATTTTGAAAATTGTTTGTATGGAATCTTTTAACTACTAATTTGATAACATTGTGTTTCTTTCAATATGACAAAGGAAGAGTTTTCTCTGTATATGGCATGAAATATTTTAAATTCAGCACATCTTACACCAGAGAAGCCCAAATGATCTTCATTTACTCCTTAGTATTTGCCTCGGTAATGCTTAATTTGTTCACTTTTTACAGGAAACTAGAGTTTTATTTTTATGAAACTTTGTTTCATTATTCTGCACGGCTGTTTAAGAGCTTTTAGGTTATTTAGATCTTTGGAATTCACCTTAGGAACACACTTCCTGGTTACAAAACTTACAATGTTGTTGCTATGGGTACTTACTTTTTGATGACCTAAATTTTTATTATTGATTGTTAATATCAGCTGTTAAATTCTGTACTCAGGTCTTTGTTCATATACTGGCATACTGAAATTGATTACCTATACACAGCGAAGTCTAAATATTTATTAATTAAATTTCGTATGGCTTTTACCGGAGGATATGCCCAATTAAGACACAGTTCCCCTCGCATGTTTAGACGAGTCCATTTTTATTTTTTAGGCTCGTTGAAGCACAGACTGAAGTGGTTCCAAACGGCACAGAGTTCAAATATGTTATGGTTACATCGGGAATCGAACCCGGACCCCAACTTAGGCCCTTAGCTACGGCTAGCAGCTAAACAAATAAAAACAAGATTATATTGTTCCCCGTAGTGTGCACAGGTATACGATTATATTCAGTAGGAAATGTTTATTCCGAATGTACATTATTTGGATTTATTGAAATTTGTTAAATTTTTTATCATACCTTGCACTGAGAATTTATTTTTTTTTTTCATTGCAAAAGTAAATTAAATACACAATGTTGCAAAGTAACTGGCTGAAACAGTGACTTGAGTGTTAATTTCATATAATAATAGCTTTAAATACAGTTAAGTTCTTTTAAATATACTTTTAGAAACAATTTCTATATAAACGTTTTGATAAACGCTAGGAATTAGATAGTGTCTAGCACAAATGTGCCTTTCAGTTTTCCTTGTTACAGTTTTTACATTTTTTTCTTTATTTGAACAGATTTACTATTTTAATTATTTTCGATATTTATATTTCAATTCTATATTGATCAAGTCTCAAACACTATGATTGAGTTTAATTTTATATATGTCTAAAGTTAGAATATTTTTTTCTCAATTTAAAAAAATAAGAATCCACTTGTCACAAAAATAATTTTATTTTTGTTTTAAAGTTGAAGCAAAGTTGTGTGAATAGAAGAATAATTTGAGTTCAAACTGAAGTAAAGACTGACTTATGGAGAGAAGTCAAAGCGTAAACAATTAATTTTCTTGATAAATAAGTCACGTCCCACCTAACCTTAAACTTTTAGACAAAAGAACTTGCCAGCTGTTCGGAGAAACATTTATTTCACGTGAAATCACACAAAGAAATGTCATCATTGTTTATTCATTACGTCGTTGATGTTGGTGAACCTGTTATTGTACTCAGAGTGGATTGAAACCAAATAAACAAAGAATGTGGTAAAAATTCAAAAATTAGTACTGTACTGTACTGAAGGAAACTGCCTTTAAATTACTCACTAGTTAATATGTTATTCTAGTCAATTATTTTTGCTTCAAAGGATGGCAGAACTGAAAGATTGTTCAATGGATTGTTCGATGTATCAACCTGGATATTTTTCGCTTGGAAACAGTATGCAAATGTTACCTGTAATCCATAAAAATGTTACGTAATAATTCGGGTGGAAACCAATAGGAATTTACTATTACGATGAATATTTTATATATTTAAATTTAACCCTTCATTTTAAAACGTTTCTGTAATCATCGTGATTGGACGAATCTGCTATCAAAAATAAATACGGAAACTAACGCAAATATTACCTGTTCTGTAAATAGTATAGTAAAACATAGGGTCGCTTAAGTACTAAACTATCAAGTATACAATTTGACAAAATGTTTTAAGAACTAAGCATGCTTGTAATGTTCATGCCTGAACTATTATTTACAATATTAATATTAAATATAGCTTAAAAAAAGTTAAAATTGTTGGGGCAGATAAAAAAGTGTTACCTTAATCATAAAAACTGGGTGTGATAAAGTGTTAAATATAAATTTATATACGAATTTATAATTTATATTCCCTTAACTGTAAATATTTTTATATATTGCTCAAATAATTATGAAGAGTTATTTTACGAATATTTTACTCATAACTCTCACGTCTAGGCTAACAGCCTTTCTTCACGTCGATATTAAGATTTACACCGAAAATGTTTTAATTCTCATAAGAAATGATAATACAAAATAGAAATAATAATACGTATCTTGTGTGTTATAATCTAACTGACTATTGATATATGATTTTATGGTATATAATAGTATTATTATATATATATAATACGTGGAGCCGTTTTTGTTAACGCAACTCCTCCCTTATTTCTTGACCAATTTAAACGGCTGAGTTGTCAAAAACTATTTCTTCCGTTCGTAGTTGTGCAATAAGGTCTTAATTCTTCAATATTTTCACCCTTAATGATATGGTTAGTCCTCAAAGTACGTTTTTCGGCCTTAATAATAACACGGAGAGAGATTTAAATGAATAATAATAACAGCTGTTTAAACGTAAATAACGAATTCCAATAAGTTTTAACAGCTGTTGGAGTGTAAACAATGTTGTTTGTAATATTTAGGAGATTTAGATCTTTCATAAAGTTTAACAAGGGAGGGCTGTAAGCTTTGTTTTACTCACTTTCGATTGTAGGGCTCCGCTCTACTGGACTTGAAGGGTTTAATTGTAATCTAATGCAGTTATTTTATTTATTTAATTAATCTTCAGCTGTTAAACAAAATCAAGACCAAACTAAATGAATTCGTTTTAAATAGCCTAAGTAATATAATTTGCTGTTTATACTAATAAATAGCTAGCAACGCGCAAGTTCTGTGAGTGAGATACTGTAAATAAATTTGATTTTATGCAACACAGTTTATATTTATAGCCAACGCGATGCCGAAGGCCGATCTGTCACGAGCGCTGCGAGAAACGGAGTTTGCACGTGCAGCGTCAGGGGTGTTCCCTAGTTATTATAATAATACCTAAAATAAAAAGTGGTAAGATCAATATGACTTAGATAGTTTAAAGTGAACAAATAATCGTTTTCATAACCAGAATTACTGTACTAGAAGGGCATATCAAATATCGAATATTTTTTAGTTGTTGCTTATCGACTGGCAACCACTAAACTCATTTATAACGTCCTGGCCTAAGGATACTGTGGTTAAGTCTTATCTAAAACAGTTTAATATGTACTGTCTATAGATAAAGAGGTTTGTGGTTAAATTGAGACTATGTATATACTCTATACTTCTAGCCGATATATGTGTATTATTTCAATCAAGCATTGTTATAACTAGGCTAAGAAAAACAGGTTTTTTTAAATGTTTTGTTTGTTCTTTCATTTTTCATTTATTATACATTTATTTTTCAATTGTGAACTATCCATATTTAGTCTTTCTTTATTATTATTATTATTTATGAAAGCTGTAAAAGGAATTCCTGGCCAATAAAATATTTATGGATGTAACACATACCACCCAATACCGCAGCCTCTAAAGTAACATTTTTAATAAAAAGAGAAAATTAAAAAGCCAGCATACATGTGGTTTTATTGAATAGAAAAATAATCACACCAAGCTAGACTGATTTCCAAATAAATAGCCTACTTGGTATAGTAAACTCAGTTTCATTGATTGATTTTTTATGGTTCATCCCTTATAATCGTGGATTAATTTTGCAAATATTTTCTAGCACTAATAGAAATCAATATTACTGTCAATTTATTTTTCATATTGTTCTTTAAGAAGCAGATTTTACATGACAGGTGAATTTTGGTTGTAAAATAAATGTACATAAATTAGTACAGTACAAGTAAACGTCACACAACACAAATTTATTACAATATAAGCACAAGATGTACAAATATATTACAATACAAGTACAAAATGCACAAATATTATGGTGATCGATTTCGGTGAACCACGCTCACCTTCCTCAGACCAGAGGGATTCACAAAAGAATTGAAAATCACCATAATATTTGTGCATTTTGTACTTGTATTGTAATATATTTGTGCATTTTGTGCTTATATTGTAATACATTTGTGTTGTGTGACGTTTACTTGTACTGTATATGTACTAACACGTATTATGCTAATTAAAAAACTATTCATAAATTAGTGTAATTTTTGTTATTAACTCTAGGTGCCTGTTTCTTAGAAGTATCCTTGATAAATAACCCAATAACCAAGGCAACTAAGGATCTACATGGGTATAAATCGATTATCTACTTGGAATCCGAACCACGTAGTATTGGTCTGATGTTTAGGTAACTGACAAGCCTGATACATAGTTAGTTATCTTCCCTAGACAAGATATATAAAATGGGCCACCACCCAACACGGACACTCCATATTTATTTAATAGTGTCCACGTCGATGGTAACCTTTAAATAAACATAGTGTAGATGATTTTTATAAAACCTCCATTCACCAGTTCCTATGGGCATGTGCGTAAACTTTATCAACAAGGACAACCATTAGCTCAGTTTGGGATTCGAACCTTGGACACTACACTGTGGAGTACAAAGCCTTACTCACTGGGCTACCTCCCCAGTATTAAAAAAACTGATTACATAACTGTTCACCTATAATATTCTCAAGAATTATGCTCCGAAGAATCTGAGTTAAAAATCTACACCACAAGTGCCGAATAAAAACAATAATAAATAAAATAAACAGCATCTGTACATAATTATTGCCAATGGACGTGTATGGGCGGGCGGGTGGGTCAATACCAATGTAGGTGTATGGGTGGGCGGGTGGGTCAATGCCAATGTACGGGTATGGATGGGTGGGTGGGTCAATGCCAATGTACGTGTATGGGGTAACGTCTACTCTGCCCCAGGACTTGAAGTCTAAGTTGAAGTATAGTGCAAAGACCTTTTCTGAGACGTGTTATAATTTTTAACTTTTAGAATGACGTAGGGTGCCTTGAAGTCTCACCCTCAGAGACATGTATGTTCCAACTTGGACGATCTCCAGTGCTGTTGACACCGAATCACCCTGTAACTAACCTATATCCTGTAATTACTTTTAATACATGGTAGCCATTTTTAACAAGCAACCCTTAATTTTTTGCAACTAGAAGGCTCTTTACCATTTATCATTATCTATTTTTCAAATTAAAGTTCGGCTAATTTAAAGCTCTATGCTCGGTCCTCTTAAATTACCAAAATGGTGTCCCCTCAATGAGTGCCATTGATGTGGACTCTATTATGGAAATCTGGGATGTCTATGTTGGATGATAGTCCAGATGTTGTGTAGTGAATAGAACTGAGTATCAGGCTTGTCAATTAGATGAAAATCATATCAATACTACGTGGGTCGGATTCCACGTAAATCTGTAGGTCCTTAATTGCCCTGGCTATTCTTTCTAAGGAACAGTCTACCTTATTTAGTAACAAAGACTACACTAATTCATCTTCACTCATCACACTCATTCACCCTTAATATTCAACCATATCTCTACGATCGGTATCTTAGTACTGATTAATGGATAACTTTCCCTAAATTAAAATTGAGTTATCAATTCAAATTTCCCTATACATTGCATGTCTTTAGTCATGTTTCATGTACTATAATCACATGAACTTTTTTTATAAAAATAAACGCTTGAATACTCTACTTTTAGTTATCCAAACAGCCCAAACGTTTTAAAGACGTCATACATTTGACACTGTCGTCTTTCATTGCCAATTACGTCTACTTGTCGGTACGAAGGTTCGTTAGGAAGTGAAGTCACTTGAATAATTTTAAATAGAGATTCCACTTTAGAAATAGAACAAATAGAAACACATTTCACTTGATCTTGACGGGCACGTGTCAGGCACGACTTCTCCTACTCAAGTTACAGTGTCAAATATTTAATATACAACATTTTTCGTAAAAATAGTTACTAAAACGAGAGAATTTTTACTAACTAAGGAACTGAACTGTTGCTTAGAAAGAGCCATTTATTAATAGCCCACCAATCAGGGTAACTAAGAGACCTACAGTTTTAAGTGGAATCCAAACCACGTAGTATTGGTCTGATATTAAGCTAATTAACAAGCCTGATATTCGTTTATCTTCACTACACAAAATATGAACTCTGACTACCATCCAACATGGACACCCCAGACTTCTCTAGTAGTGTTCACACTAATAGCTACCATTGAGCGAGAGCCATGTCACTACAGAACATACCGACTACAATCTCCACAGCACTTTGTCCTCAAGTAGCTGGATTACAGCACTACGATGAAATTCTTCTGTATGTTATAATAATTTTAACCTTTACTAAACATTTTCAACCTGTACTAATTGGCAACATAAATGTTTCTATAGCAAGAAGAATGTATTGTTTCGCCTTTTGTGTTGCCTTACTAACACCCGTATACTGCGGCCATTGGTCTGTCTAAACCCTTCCACCTACCGCAGATCACATAAAAACACAAGTTTTCTCATGAGGTTTAACATATTATTAATAACTTACTAAAGTCGGATAACGTGAAGAACATACGATATTTTTATGTTTGCTGCACCTATTTCATTATTTAAAAATTACTTGTCTCTCTCTTTTACGAGACTCCAGTCTTAGATGTTGTTCTCTCACCAGCTTTCCTATTGGTGAGTTTGTCGGTTTAAAAATTCTGGAATATTTTGGATCTTAAAAATACTGGAATATTGTATCTTTAAATATCCTCTAAAACCCTCTATAGAATCATTGCTTGTTAGGTTTTTAATGCACACAAAAGAGTATAGACTATGCTTGTGTACCAGATAAAGAGTTTAAGATTATCTTAAATCTTAAATTTATGTTCTTTAGTTCTTTTTATAATTGTATATTACAGATTATTTTAATTTATATATTTTACTACTAAATAAAAATTAAATTGCTGCCAACTAGCTAACTAGTTTATTGAACAAGTCTATTGACTCTCATTCAAACATGGTTGGTTGGTTTGAGCTGGAGGTAGACAATACAGGAAGCACAGTGATGTTAGGTTCCTGCTTTGTAAACGTATCTTTGTGCTTGTATCAACGCACCTTTTAGCTGCCACCAGTCTATTCAACAGGTCTACTGACTTTGTCATTCAAACATATTTGGTTGGTTAGAGCTGGAGGTAGACATTACAGGGAACACAGTGATGTTAGGTTCCTGCTTTGTAAACGTATCTTTGTGCTTGTATTAACACGCCCTTTAACAGCCACCAGGCTGCTGAACAAGTCTACTGACTTTGTCATTCAACACTACTGGTTATTTAGAGCTGTGGGGAGTGGCAGAGAGCATCACAGTGTTTTTTCTTTGTTCTTTTGTTCTTGCTTTGTAGATGCGTCTTTGTGTTCGTAACAACATACACTTTAGCTGCCAACAGACTGTTTAACAAGTCAACTGACTTTTTCATTCAACACTACTGGTTATTTAGAGCTGTGGGGAGTGGCAGAGAGCATCACAGTGTTTTTTCTTTGTTCTTTTGTTCTTGCTTTGTAGATGTGTCTTTGTGTTCGCAACAACTTACACTTTAGCTGCCAACAGACTGTTCAACAAGTCTACTGACTTTGTATTCAACACTACTGGTTATTTAGAGCTGTGGGAAGTGGCAGAGAGCAGCGTCGTGATGTTTGGTTCCTGCTTTGTAAACCAGTCTTTATGCTTGCATCAACGCACCCTTTAGCTGCCACCAGGCTGTTGAACAAGTCTACTGACTTTGTATTCAACACTACTGGTTATTTAGAGCTGTGGGAAGTGGCAGAGAGCAGCGTCGTGATGTTTGGTTCCTGCTTTGTAAACCAGTCTTTATGCTTGCATCAACGCACCCCTTAGCTGCCACCAGGCTGTTGAACAAGTCTACTGACTTTGTATTCAACACTACTGGCTATGTAGAGCTGTGGGGAGTGGCAGAGAGCAGCGTAGTGATGTTTGGTTCCTGCTTTGTAAACCAATCTTTATGCTTGCATCAACGCACCCTTTAGCAGCCACCAGGCTGTTAAACAAGTCTACTGACTTTGTCATTCAACACTACTGGTTGTTTGGGGCTGGAAGGAGTGGCAGAGAGCATCATAGTGGTTTTTTTGTTTTTGTTTTGTAGACGAGTCTTTGTGCTCGCATCAACGCACCCTTTAGCAGCCACCAGGCTGTTAAACAAGTCTACTGACTTTGTCATTCAACACTACTGGTTGTTTGGGGCTGGAAGGAGTGGCAGAGAGCATCATAGTGGTTTTTTTTGTTCTTGCTTTGTAGACGAGTCTTTGTTCTCGCATCAACGCACCCTTTAGCTGCCACCAGGCTGTTAAACAAGTCTACTGACTTTGTCATTCAACACTACTGGTTGTTTGGGGCTGGGAGGAGTGGCAGAGAGCATCATAGTGGTTTTTTTGTTCTTGCTTTGTAGACGAGTCTTTGTGCTCGCATCAACGCACCCTTTAGCTGCCAAAACGTTGTGTTTGTGACATTTAATACCGTAAAAACTTCACAAAGATTTTTAAAATATAAATATTCATCTGTCGTTTATTGTTTACTATTATTTCCTTCGTTTGAAATATGGAAATATGAGATTATTCCAGGAATACAAACTGAAATTTACTTGAAACCAGATGATACGTTTTTGTTAAAATTTAATTATTGGATAATGTTTAGTTTTGTTGATAAAAGAAAATATTTTCTACTTATTAAATTCATTACATTGTAATAATCTTAGTGATATAAATAATTATAAGATATTAATTTCTTACAAAAATAAAAACGATAAAATTTTTATATCTAGTAAAGAAAGAGTTAACACCACTTTTTCTGTTACTTTCCTTTATGTTACTCTTCTTTATTAGCTAAATTACATAATTTTACTTTACATGGTCAATGTTTACTTCTAGAAAGTAAATTATTTAAACTTTTGACCAGTTTTTTATTTAGACCAGCATATAATACACTAAAAATGTTATTTTTACTTTCCTCTTTATGCTACCATTGTCATTTATACATTATTTTATAATTTAAATCTTATTACTAAAAAAAATTATTTGTTTGATTGAAGAAAGGTAAATTATAAAGAATGCTTATTTAAAATGTTTGTAGATTTATAGTTTAACGTGTATAATTGAACCAATGTGTTAATGACATTTTTGTGTGAATAGTGTTTGTATATTTTATATGAACTGTGTGGCAATTCTGAGTACTGTATATTATTCCTTCAACTCAACATATAACAGAGCTTACATGATAGTCGGCGCCAGAGGCGCAGTGCTGTAATCCAGCTACGAGGAGACAAAGTGTTGTAGAGATTGTAGGCGATATGTTCTCTATACTTGTCCTCTTATTACCGACATGGCGTCCGCTAAGTGGTTTTCATCGACGTGGCCACTACTAGAGAAATCTGAGGTGTCCACGTAGTGTGGAACTCAGAGCCCGGATGTTGTGTAGGGGTAAGAACTGGAGAAAGAGTATCAGGATTGTCAATTAGATGAAAATCAGACCAATACTACGTGGATCGGATTCCACGTAAAGTTGTAGGCCCATTAAATACCCTGAATTTTGAGCTATTATTATATAGATCTCTCTAAGGAATAACTGATCTTAGTTATAACAATGACTAAACTCGGTCATCTACAACACAATGAACGTTTTGTCGGTTTAAAACCAAAGAAGATACTAGAAACACTAAGTAATAGTTTCTAGTTTACTTCTCATATTTCCAGTTTAATTATTCACGAACAAAACAGATCCAACAATTGCAACCTAAACAACGTAGATGAACCAATTATTCACGCTTTATAAACACGCTGAATTGAACATAAAGGAATTGTATCAGAATGCCTTTGTTTATGGCGCGTTCACTATTTATAATCAAACAATGGAGTGAATCTGATTATAAAGGATTTGTTCAACTGTTCAAACTGCACC